>JABJVR010038420.1:0-32520 GCA_025773905.1 Chitala chitala
GGATCCAGCTCACCACCAGGTGGTGATCAGTTGACAGCTCTGCCCCTCTCTTTACCCAGGTGTCCAAGACATATGGCATGTCTATAACAGTATAGTTACACAAATTCAGGAGATGTCTTTATTGGTGTGTTATAGCTCTGGCATTGTTCTGTTCACATCTAAATTTTTCATTATCATCCATGTGGAGATATATGTCCCCCCTTTTCTCCTACAGCTCTTTCCAATTTCTTTGGGGTTTGGCAGGGGGGCAGCAATGCATGACAAATTGAAATAAATGAGAAAGGGAGAGACTTCGGTGAGATGTAGGGGCGGGGAGCATGGCCAGTCTCCTGCTCTCTGACTTCCTTTATATTTACCATCCAGCCATAGCTCATCACTAAACTCCTCCTTGTTTTTCAGCTTGAAAAAGGTCAAGCTTTGGTCTAAATGTGCTGTGACTCATGTTAACAAGGCTGCCAATGCTGACAGAAGTAGATGAATGGATGAACAATATTCTGTCCCTACCTTTGATCTATTTTGATGCAAGTATCTCCCCCAAATGAATGCTGTATATATCAGCATGAACCACATTGATGTGGTTGTCTCACCACCTTACACTTCTCTCAGACGCACACCGATTGGAGTAGAAAACAAACCTCAGTGGCATATAACACAAGTCTAAACAGCAACCCACAAATAATTACATTGGAGAGTTTCATTTGCCTGAGAAGACTTACTTTACTGTACAGTTGTACCTTCGTATCAGTGGGTATTATGTTCCAAGTTCCAAGTTCCAAGCTAGTTTGGAACTGTGGATAAGAGCAGATGCCTTATATAACCCTTTGTTATGTCCCTGGTCATATTTGCTTTGTGTTTCTGTGTCTGTGCATGTCTTTGAACTCTTTGCAGGATTGGCTCTGAGTTGGAGAATGCCCATTGGTCTTCAGGAACGGCAGTCGCTAGGCTAAAGAATCAATGAAGAACCAAGACGTCAACAGAAAGTCTCTAGTTCAGGAATTTAAAAAGTATAAAAGCAACTTTCTAGAACATATGTGTTGCTGGGTTGTAATTACTCACTTGTAAATATCACTTGATTACTTTTTCACTACCAAAATTCATCCTCATTATTGTCCATGCTACATTTTCCCACAAACATTCTGCATAGTTCTCATTGGCTTCCTCCTTTACCAAAACAAAAGCAATAAATAAGTAGTGGCATCTCTCGGCGTGCCCACTTTATCATGTTTATTCTTGCTTGTACAGTACACACTTGATTAGCGCATTTTTTTAAGTTCCGAACTGCATATTTTTGCTATTTGTTTCTTCTTTTTTTGCTGTTGACCACAATTAAGTGTATCATTGAATACCAGATCAGTAGATACTGAGGTGTTATTGTATATAAACCATTACACTTCTATGGCATTTCTATAGTACTCTGTATAATCAATGATCCACACAACTTTTCATAACACGACATTGTTTCTTTGAGAGATTCAGTGCAGTTTTTAAAGATTAGTTTAATTTAGGATAATTTTAAATATTGTATTATATTTGTCACTCCAGGCTTCTAAAAAAGACTAAGGTAAATTGCAATTAACTATTATACGCCTACTCATTGTCGAATTGCTTAGCAAGGTTTCTGGTGTTCACACACATACTAATGAACTAAGGAAATCTGAAATTTCTCTAATCTACCAGATCTGCAGGACATTGGACTGTGAGAGGAAACTAGAGCTGCTATTAGGAACCTATACATGTATAGAAAGAACATGCAAACTCTATGTTGAGCTTCATTCAAACCCTCCATGCTGAGCCACTGTGCCACCCAATCACAATACATAAATTGCTTGAATCTCCATAAAGCCTTATCAGTAAGGTGTTTTCACTACATAAAACGAAGTTAAGAAAGTGGAATTTTCAAGTGTCACATTCATGATGTCTTCAACCAAATTTCATTCACCTACTCCTGCTTTTGCAATTTCCCTTGCTGCATTTTTAAAGCTACATACACATCTGTGAGGAACTTACGAAAACATAAAAAACTGTGACCAAAAAAAGCATGAACTCATCAGAGACATCCTGCTACTTGACGATAGCGCTTTACCTGAGGGTTAAAAGCTCCTGTATTTATGTCACTCTTCCTGGTACTGCCGGATGTTTCAAAACATTTTCCTCCCTTATTCTAAAGCATTTCCCTAAATCAGAAATCTCTGTCTGTGGCATGAGTGACAGGCGGTGCTATCGTTCAGAGCCGAGATGAGATGAGTCTGAGGCTGCCTCGCCTCCCTTGAGGGCTGACTCTCAACTGGCATTCTGCAAAAACCACCAGGTTACCACGGAAACTGGGATTAACAACTTCTGAGCATGTAGGCTCATTCTGTATTCTAGAGGTAGGTCCCACTCTCTGTATCCTCAGCCAATCACACAGATGTTTTTTTTTTTTTTTTTTAAACTGCTGTCTATTTTCCCAATAAACTGCCAGGCGTGGAAATGGTAAAAACTAAGTTAGGTCCATACAAAACAAAATTTTAAAGCTATTATATCTTAAGTTGTAATAACTTTAAAAAATGGAATACTAAAATTACCTTCAAATCACCCTGTGGCTTTGCTTAGAGTGACTCAAATCATAGACTAACTGTATTTTCTACATAATGACTGAAAGGAAACACAGCTGGCTAGGATGGATGTGACACAGCACACCATGTGAAGTGGAGATCAGGCAAAGAGCAGGGTAAAGTGCAGGGTAAAGCACAGGGTAGAGCGGAGAAATATGTCAGCGTGAGCTTCAATGCAGTATGCCTAGGAAGCAATTAAAGCCTCGCCCTTGGAAGGCACTCTGGATTTTTCAGTAATTGGCTTTGCTAATTGATCTGGAGCCCTGGTGTTGACAATTTGTTGCTGCTGGAACCTCAAAAGGTCAACTAGGAAAAAGGCTTGTATACTGTGGAGGGAGACACTCCTCTGCTGTGCAAAGGCGACAGCAGCTATTTGAGGTTGGGGGATGGGCAAATAATAATGTAGAACATGATCCGAGGAAGATTCACACAATACAAGTGCATAAGATACGATTTTTTTTAAATATATTTTTCTATAACCATTATTCCATGACATGAACAATGCATAACAACAATTATTTAAAGGAAGTAAAATCATAATTTTTTAAATCAAAATTTTTCTCACCTGTATAAATTTTATTCTCATTAATAATTTATGGGGGTGGGCACTTGATGGAGGCGGGCACCTTTCATCAAAATTATTAGCGGGTCACCATACCCCCCCTGCCCCCGCCCTCCTTCTGTTGCCACCACTGCTGTGAAAACTTGCCTTCCTTCCTTTCATTTGGTAATGTGACCCCTGCTGATAACTTGGCAAGAATCACAATACACCAAATGCTAAAAACAAGAAAAAGGCCCAAATATAGGACTCTGTCTAAAGCAAACGAGCACAAACAGTAAAGGTAGAGCATGACAAGCATCAGCATGTTTAATCACATGGTAGCTTGACAATTGACACAATAACAAAAAACACGAGTACCTTGTGTATGGAAAATTATAGGCTTAGCACGATAAGTGACAATACACTTGTCAAAAAAATGAAACTGCAATGTAACAAAGTAATTTTCATAATCATATTTAGTGAATTACTCATCTCTGACATGTCCACGGTTACTTGTTATGTAGTGCATGTCAGTGTGGGCAATGCTCATTCAAAAATACATTCTGAAACCTTTGAAATCCCCTTTATATTGAACTATTGAATAGTAGAATGATAAATGCTTCATCTAAACCAGGCTCAGCTGCATATTACTGTAACGTCACCCACAAACTGAAGCCTAGACTTGAGTCTGACAGCGTCTGACGATTTTAAATGCAATGCATTCAGAACTTCCAGAGCAAACAGGCTAAATATGAATATTATGACAAGCAGTGAGATGTGCTTCGTATTTAAATTCAGAAATGAGTCAAGGCAGCTGAATGGAGAGATGAGATGATAAAAAGGGGAACAGGTGTGCCCTGTGGATCTCATGTTCTGGGTGCTACCAATTTCAGGAGCCTACACCACCTCCTCTCCTACCTCTGCCACTCACTGGCTGCTCCCGAGTGCGCAGTACATACAATGTTGAACATCAAAGCAGGCTACAAAGCACACGCGCACATACACATGCATGCTTACCAAGTCAAATTAGTACATATTAACACAGATGGACAGATACACTAATTATTATGCTCAAAAATACTGAGGCATATACACTTTTACACACACACAAACACACACTACAATGCATTCACAATTCCTCAAAAAAAGATAGATTCGAACTTAAAGGCATGTACGATGCCTCGTTATAATATCTTCATTTTGTGAGACGACTACAAACTGTTTAAACAGGTTTTGAATTAAGGCTTACAAGACAGAGGACTGGGCTGAGTTCTCACAGCCTGAAGCACAACACACCAAGGACATAACTTCTGTAGGCTCACTGAGACCATCCACTGTCAAGCTGCATGAGCCTGTCTGGAGCCAGCCTAGGGAGAAGGAACTGCTCTATGGCCATGACTGTATTATTTTAACTGCTTGGTGATGAGCTGCTCTGTGTCAGTGCATTCTGTTTAACTGTCTTCATAAGCACCTAAGGACTGGGATGGTCTCTGCCTTCCCTGCTGAAGCCCTATCAATGCACAACATTTAGACAGGGACCCACTGTAATCTAAAACCTTGAAGACTTGTTCTATGGTGTCTGGCTAGTTGGTCACATTGTCTCCATTTTCATAAAAAAATAATAAGTTTAAGGCTGTGACTGAACTGTATAAACCTTCATTAATGAAACACAGTAAAGAAGTCCAAAGTTTTTTTTTTATCTCCACAATAAAGGTATGAAAAGCTGAGGAAAATTTAAATATATCAGATGCAAAAGGTCTGGTGGAATGAGGAGCTTCACAATGTGATTTGTTTATAATTAAGGTCCATGACCTGCTGGTATGCTCAAGAGGAACTAGACTGGTCACAGAGGGGCAATTCAGAGCAGAACAATTAAAGGGCTTTGGACTCAGTCAGGAGCCACAGGCAGCAAGTGGGCAGGAGGACTCAGGGCCGCTGGAAGTGCTGATGGGACATGTGCAGCTCAAGTGTTGACTGTGAGACACAAGACAAAACATCACTGTGCTCTCACCTTCTGTCACGTTAGTACACAATTTAGCAGGTGACTTTGACCAAAGGAACTGGCCTAAGTTCTATTTTTATACATTTATTGGGTGTGTAGTAATGTGATTTAAGTTAAATATCTTGTTCAGGGCTAAAGGATTCCTGGGAGATGAGACTGTGACCTTTCAGAGATGAATCCTGTCCTTTGCGCTCTCTACTACTTACTGTAAAAAGTACAACTTTTCAGAACACATAAAATTATTTTTTAAATCAGACCTTTGTGATTGAGTTGATCACAGTTTGACGGGCCGTCAAAGAGCTGAATCCAGCAGTCAGCTGCATAACATGACACCGGCACAACAGTATAACAACACAAAGTTATGAGTTTCACTTCTTCATGGATTATTTTTGGCAGTTTTAGGGTGCGAGGTGTTTGCACCTCACTTAAGTCAGACATCTCTGCATAAGGTATGTCAATCCTGTATGTACAACTTTTCTTTACACTGCTTTTGTTGCCGTTATGAAATGAAAGTTATATTTCTCATTCAGAGACCAATACATATGTGATCATGTATTCAGTCAGCTCGTTACTCGCTGCACTAACGAGCAGCCAAGATGATAGGAAGCTCTGTGACATGGCGGTGCATCACTGTGGCAAAGAGCTTCCCTCTGATCTGAGGGTGCAGTGGGGGACTCGCCATGGAAACACACTGGCTGCCAGGCAGAATACGCCGATTAATGGAAAGGACTAGCACGTCCGTCCCAGGATTCATCTGTTCCTCTCCACTTTGATTTAAAAAATGTGATCAAAAGCACAGAACAGAGGAAAACGTCAGGCCTTTATGTCATTTGTGGGATTTAACTTTGATCTGCATAAGAAATTAAAGAAAAAATGCAGGATGCAAATTCTTTACATGTAGATTTCATTTTACAAAATTTATTGAGTAGGTAAGATGGCAGTTTAAAAACACATGTTAACCTTTCTCATTTCCTAGGTAATTTCCAGCTGGTTTGAAGGAACAAATAAGCATAATTTAGTACTTTAGTAAGTAATGATCTCTACATACTGAAATAAATATCTTATGGTGGTAACAATAACCATTGCCACAAAACAGAATTACTTTGTCTATGTTTGGATGTTGTGAAACTTTAATGTCATAAAGGTGTATTTAAATGTTTTTAAACCAGATGTGTTAGTTGTTGTGGTCACAAAAGATATTGTTCTACACAACTCTTATCAGCATTGCCTTTGGAACAGTTCAGCTGCAGTGGTAGGTGATGCTGACGGTATCTATGAGCACTATTTCTTTTTAACCTCTACTTAAACAGTGTAAAGTCTAGTTCAAGGCTAAATCCAGATGTGCACAGGCTTGTCACCCACCAGGTTTAATCCTGACAGTCTCAGAATTTCTGAGTTGCCTTTGTAATGTTGTTAGCTAGTCTTTGTTAGAAAATTACTGTTTTGCTATTGTTCCTTGTTGCCCTGTGTATTTACCCCCTTCTTCAGAATAAACCATTTCCCACATTAGACCCTTTCTTGCCTTGGTTCTTATGTTCTCAAGAATGTTACAATTATTATTATTCATTCATTCATTTTCCATACTGCTTATCCTTTTAAGGGTCACGGGAAGCCTGGAGCCCAACCCAGGAGACATAGGGCACAGGACAGGGGACACCCAGGGTGGGGCGCCATCCTACCGCAGGGCACTATTATTATTATTATTATTATTATTGAATTATTGTTGTACTTTTTTTGTTATTTACCAGAGAATATGGATATATTAAGTAAAACAAAGTAAGGTTAAAGTGTTTTCTTGATATTGTTTACAAAAATGGATGTCATTCATTTGCAAACTGCTTTTCTGTTATAGCTTTCTGCAGGCCTATCTCAGGCAGTACAGCACACACACTTTATCGGTAATTTATACTTGCTAGTTCAGCAGAGCTGCATTGAATTAAATTGTGGAAGCTGGAGTACCGTGAGACACCCTGCACATACACTGGGAGGACATGAAAAGTCCTAACACACATTGCCTTGGGCAGAACTTGAACAGGAAGTGTGAGGTGACACCACCTCCCAGTAAGCCATTCAACCACTCCTAACACCATCCATTCAGTCAAAAAAAAAAAAAAAAAAAAAGCAAGCTGCACTGTTTTTGTTTTGTGCTGGGACCTGCAGGCCAGGTCAAGAGACATTTAATTACCTGTAATTTTGATTCTCTCACAGTTCTGATAACAGTGCTTCTCTGCCTGTACATGTCACGTTAATTGCTTGAAAGAGGCTTCGACCTATGACATTAGCTGTGGAATGTTTCTCATTTACTTTACTGCTTGGACATAGGAGGAGACACGCTTAATGTGTGTGTGTGTGTGTGTGTGTGTGTGTGTGTGTGTGTGTGTTTTCAAAGGGGACATGACATATGGAGATGTACTGGAAAGCTATCCTGGGCTGTCCCGCTGCTCTGGTTGGCCATGTCCAGAGAGGAGAAGAATAAATTATTTAACAATGTATCGCAGAAACAACTGTAAGTGCAAAATGTCACGATCACTGTCTAACATAATTTATATATCACTGCATAGTTTTTCTTTGTTGACCCATTCGATAAAAGTTTTTAATGTTACAGCTGAACCTCTAGTTCAAGGTTATGTGTTTTAGTCTTCTTGCCCATTGTTTTTATAATACATGTAAATGCTGAAAATGCTCACCATCACAAAGCTATTTGTTTTTTGTCTCTACTACATCCAAAAAGTTTCTACATTCAAGCCTTCTGTTGATGACTTGCATTTTCTGAATGAGGAGACAGACAGTCTGGAGGGCTCAACATATATCAGAATAGACTTTGCTTTATTGTAGATTGAATATGACCACTCAAAATGGCTGGATGTGTGACCATTTCTGAGGTTTAATGGATCTAATCACAGCTGAACAATAGTTCTGAAACCTCAGGAAAACAGCTTTTGAGTTCATTGATTTTTTTTTTACATGTACAACGCTGCTAATTGAAAGCAGGGTTATGGAGCCACTCATGTGATTCTGCCCCACTGCTAAATAGACTGTTTGTGGTCTTTCTATCACTTTAGCTGCAAAAATGCATTTTCTATGAAGTAAAGGGTGACGTGAACAGAGCTCATCTTGTGAGAAGGTGCTTAAGTGCTTTAGACAGAGATCTCCCCAGAGCACAGGCCTGGGCAGAAGAATGTGGAAATCCTGATTTTCCCATTCACAAGAAGTTTCTTCTATGTATTAGAGGCAGTTGGAGGATAGCACCATTATGGTACCATTTTGTGCTTTAGCCTTCTGTAATGTGCTGAATCAAACAAGAGGCTGGGGTTCCACTCTAAGTTTGGGTAAAACATACCCAAAATTATTATTTTCTAGAAATGTAATTCCAATGTGCACAAATCTGTGCAACAAATTCTCATTCAAATATGGCCATTCATAGGGCTAGCAGTAAAAGAGCTAACTTGTAAACATGCTGCAATTGATTTAAAGGTGAAAATGAAAATGATAAAGATGTTTGTATGAGAACAAAGTTTATCATTAATTGTGAATTTGGTTTCTACACATTAATCAGGGAAATTACGACATAATCAAAAACTAATTTATATAATGGGTTGCATAAATTTCATATGTTGGGAACTGTCTGAACTCCCTGGCTACCAATAGTTGAGGATCAATATGCTATAACAGTTAATAAAGCGCACATGTATGGAAGAGTGGGTGAGAACTATAGTACTGAATCACCACCAATACAACTACAATAACAGGTATATGCATGAAGTATACTTGAAGTATACACTTGTATATATGCATGTATATATGAAGTATACACTTCCCCAATACTCACACACTACTCAGTTGACTGATATCTGTACTCTTTGGGCAGTTGCATCTAAAACCAACACATGGCCACTGCGACTGAATAAAACCAACACATGGCCACTGCTACTGAATAAAAGTCTGTGCAAATATCATGAGCTTATCAATATGAAACATCAGCAAGTCTTTTTTTACATTACATTTTGCTTTGGATTGTGTTGGCCTGTACTTATTTGTACATCAAACAGTAATGTGTGTTCAAAACAAAGTTTTCTTGCAAATGAGCGTTGTTCCAAAAACATGAATTAATGTGGCTTACAAGTAGTCTCACAGAATAAAATGAGGGATTTCAGACCTGATTTCTTTATAGTACAATAACGTAATGGGCCTTCTCTGATAGTATAAACATCTGAAACAAAAAAAAAACAATGTTTTTCAGAATTCAAGATAAGGACAAACCTTCTTACTATAATGACTATGGGATAGTCTACTAGTGGACCTGTGTGTTAGAGAAACGTGAGGAGAAGTTAAATGAAAATAGGTGAGCAGATCAGTTAAAAGAGATGCTGACAATGCGTGCTGTTCAGACTGACACATCTGCTCTGCTTGGCCTAACGATGTCCAACTTTAAAAATGTGTAGAAACTGGAAGACAGTAGTTCGCCTGAAGGAAAACACTGACTTTAAAAGTTCACAGGCAGAAAACAGCTTTTAATTATTCAGCTATAGAGATTTTTGCTTATAAAAATGGCCCTATTTTCCTAACAACATGCTGGATAAATAAATCACTAAACAGAATTTTCAAGGGCTGAGAGAAGAGAGAGATTCCAGAAGTGAATAAGAGGATGAAATTCAGCAGGGTCTCGTAAGGTAGCATCCTCCTGCTGCTTTAAAGCTGGTCTCTCTGATACATTATTCAGGCAAGAGTTCCTTAGTCACAAAATAAATGGTCAAGGGCCTGCTGCTGTTATGGCCTCAGTGATAATCGTGTTCTTTCTTATTTCTAAGTTTTTCATAGAAATTATTAGCGCACCAGGTTGGCAATGAGGTGGTATTAGCACCTCAACAACCAGCATTCCTCTTAAATTTATAACTAGACTTTCAATTCAAGACCCAGAACTACATCTGTGACCAACAGATAGATTAATGAGCAGTCAGTACTTGGTGGCATGAGCAGTCAGTACTTGGTGGCATGTGCACGGGGTCACCAGAGCAGCGGTGTGGACTGAGGGGAGGTACCACCACTTTGTATGGCTGCACATCACATTTTGCACTGCCCAGCACATCAAAACACGCTTTACAAAGTTCCAAATGTTGATTGTTGCATATCAGCACATGAAATTTAAATTTGACTCCAACGAAAAAAATCCAGAGGAAGTGTCCTGTTTCTTGTGGCTGTACATACTGTATACATACACTATATAATGAAACATACACATATACATTTCACTGTATTTTACATCCTGTTTTCTGCAAATGTTCTGTAATAAAGGCAAAAACCATGTTTGTCACCCAAACTTGTTACATGATTGCAATGTTTATCACAAAGCAGGAGCTCTGAGAGCCCATAGTTATACCGTAAGTCAGACTCGGTCACCCATATAAATCAGACTGCAGCTGCCGACTGTACTGAATGTTGGTACAATAATCAAAAAGCCAAACAGCCATCGCATGTCAACTTCCAAAGCTCAATGCTCATATAGAGCACAGTGAAGAACAATCTGGACTGCAGAAATCTCACTGTAGCAGAAGTTCTTCAAACTGTGGATGCATAAGACTGTAATTCCTGCTGTGAATTAATGTCAGCAATTTATAATACAGGGAAAATCTTTTAAAAGAAAAATAATAAACACAATATGTAAAAGCTATTAGACACTGCATACGTATTGTATGCCAGTGCAGTCTTCTTGTTTACCCACAAGATTGCTGTAAAAAGAATGTAATTTTGAACCACTCTGTTCCACTACACTCTAATTAATAATCAATTTACAGTACGTTATTACAACGTGACACATTGCTAATGTTAATTCTTTGGAACACAAAACTATCCACAAAACATAGTAAGTCAGATCTTGTAACTTGCTTGCGCAGTTGGCCCTTGTGAAAACCTTGTTCATTGTACTGCTTTTGTCATGTACATACATGGCAGTGACATGATGTTACACACATGATTATTACAGCGTCATAACAAATGCAAAAGGGGAAGATTTCTTTTTCAGCAGTGACACAAAACACCCTTCTGTCCAGCACATGGGAAGCTGTAGGGAAGCATTTATAATGAACAAGTGACAGAAATGCAAAAGGGGGGTATGAAAATAGTGTGCAATACCAGGAGAGAGGGCTTACCTTCACTCCTGGCTGCTGAATCCACCAAATGCCTTTGATGGATGGAGCCATTAACAGGAAGCCCTGTAAGCAGCGTGCAAAGTTTCCAAATTACGACAAGGTGCCTCATTAGCACAGCCTGGTCAGCTTTGCTCCCCAATTAAGTGTGGGGTGCAGGACTGCCATCTGATGAACAGTCATAGTGCTCCACCCCCCCACATGCTGACAGAAATGGGGGGTTAACGACACAAGTGGCAAAAAGCACAACTCCCAGAGCTCACAGCAACTCCCCAGCACAGTTTTTGTTTTGTTGCTGGCATGTAATCTAAATGACTTCCACCCACATTGCCCCCCCTCCCCCATGTGAGGAAGATGAGGCAGAGTGGGAGACAGTGGAATCAGAGCTGCAGACATCTTTGTGATCTTTTCCTGGAGCCTAATTTGGAATTTCTCTGAAACAGGAGGAAAAAACAGTAAACATCTCAGTTCTGGCAATTAGCAAGTGAATTTGGAGCAGACAGGGCCCTTTATGTTCAACAAACACGTCCTCCCGTCTTGCAGCCCCCTCCACAGTACTCCTGGTCTGGGTTCCATGTTTGTCACAAAACCCATCAGGTCTCATTTTTATTCTTCTTTGGTATAGTGACTTAAACACAGCTTTATAACAGCAATACCTCATTTCATATATTTAAAAAGGAAATACTGAAAGGTGTTTTTAGAGTATTACTTGATATAGAGTATGCACATATACAGCACGTATATACATACACATATTGACGTGCTGCCACCACCACCCTGCTTTTTGCCAACATATTGACAGCAGAATTACAATATTCAGTTTAATCTAAGATTTGTGGTTTTTGTCTACTTGTTAAACCAGTTTTTATTTAATTCACTTGCAACATCATAATAGACATGGACATGTTCTTTTTTCAAAATGCATAACAGAATTAGTGCCTAACTTAACAAATAACTCTCTTAAATAATGGAAATATTGTTTTGTGCTCTATTTCAATACATTAAATAAAATGTATATTTTATTTGTTTAGCAATTCATATTTGTTAAGTTCACAAACCCCTGCAGTTCATTCCCTTATACAGGATAAACTAAATTTATAATCTACAAACCCATGTTAACAAACTGCCCATTTCTAACATAATGAAGCTGGCAAAGCTGATGTGATTGCACAATGTCTGTGTGTGTGTGTGTGTGTGTGTGTGTGTGTGTGTGTGTGTGTGTGTGTGCGCGCGCGCACACACTGAACCTCAAAAAATGAGTGCATAACAACATTAATGTGTGTGTGTGTGTGTGTGTGTGTATATATATATGGTGTACTATGCACTTTGAATTTCACCCTAAAGTCCAGCATCAGGGACATTGACATGATACACAAATGCACCCATCATATACAAACACATGCATACATGTATTTTTCTCAGGCTACTAAATTTATCTGAAATCTTCAAGTTACCATATATCAAAACTGCTACTCTTCAAAAACGTTTCATGCATTATTTGGTTATTCTAAATGCATTTATACAGAAAGAGAATATAAAGTACATAAATTTGAATGGAAGCTCTTTTGAGGTCTTGCTTTAGAAATGCCCCAAAGACACATTATATGTGCTCTGAAATATATGACTGTATAATAAGTCACACTTGGAATGGCTCTACAAAGTTATCTCCCATTAGTGTGTGTTAAGAGCTTTCAGTGTGATGTGGATGTGTGTGTGTGCCTTGACATTTTGTGGCTTGTTTCTGCCATCCATGTGCAGAACTACACACAAGCACAGAGCCAGAGAGAGTGAGTGAGAGAGAGCGAGGGGGACAGAGATAGAGCGACTGAGAGACAGAGGGACAGAGAGAGAGCGACTGAGTAAGAGAGGGACAGAGAGAGAGAGAGAGAGAGATGGAGAGAGAGGGACAGAGAGAGAGCGAGAGAGAAAGGGACAGAGAGAGCAAGTGAGAGAGAGAAAGAGGGACAGAGAGAGAGCGAGTGAGAGAGAGAAAGAGACAGAATGAGTGAGAGAGGGACAAAGAGAGAGCGATGGGGCGAGAGAGAGAGAGAGAGAGAGAGAGAGAGAGAGAGAGAGAGAGAGAGAGAGGGGGAGAGAGAGAGAGAGAGAGAGAGAGAGAGAGAGAAAGAGAGAGGAGTGTGAAAGAGACTGTGAAAGAGTGAACGGCAACAATTCAGCTCAGCACCATGGCAACCATTTGGTTATAATTCAGGACGCTTTTGTTGGTCAGCTAGCAAATAGGAATGGGAAATAGGGAGCCACTGAAAGGCCATGAACAACAGTATAAGATGAATATCAATAATACTGGCTCCTTTAGAGCATCCTAACCCCTGGCCCTGGTCTGTCTCTCCCCTGTTTCACCCCCTCTGCTTCTGTACACAAGTGAAAAAGCCAGTTATTGGTTTATTGGAACATGTACAATGAGGCACGCACACATGCACAAAGACAGAAACACACATGTACACATACACACACACATACACATATACATACAGAAACACAAACACATACACACACCTATATATACAGAACCAAAAGGATAACTGCCACCTCCAACATTTTCTCATTTTTCAAAAATTCATCAAAGAAATGTATTTTTATTAACATGATACAAAAACATATTTTAAATGAGACACCAGGATTTTATCAAACAAATCCATACTAGGGTGCTGGTCTTAAATGTACTCAAAGCAAAAACAGAACGGCAAACAATCCTCAAAACGTGTTCAAGATGTTTCCCAGCATGTTGTGAGCAAATCCTGAACCTTTACGTTAGTAAGAATAGGGGAAGGCAGTCTGTTGTTGCAGATATAAAGAGAACTGTCCCATTTGAAACATAACTGCCGCATCATGTTAAAAATGGATTTCATATAATATCAAACACCTATAGCTAATAAAGTAATATACACTGATTAGCCATAACATTATGACCACCTGTCTAATACTAAGCAGGTCCTCCTTTTGCTGCCAAAACAGCCCTGACCCATCGAGGCATGGACTCCACTAGACCTCTGAAGGCTTGCTGTGGTATCTGGTGCCAAGGCATCAGTAGCAGATACTTTAAGTCCTGTAAGTTGTGAGCTGGAGCCTCCATGGATCAGATTAATTTTTTCCAGCACATCCCACAGATGCTGAATTGGACTGAGATATGGAGAATTTGGAGGCCAAGTCAATGCCTCAAACTTGTTGTGTTCCTCAAACCATTCTTGAACCATTTTTGTAGTGTGGCAGGGCGCACTATCCTGCTAAAAGAGGCCACTGCCATCGGAAAATACCATTTCCATGAAGGGGTATTCCTGGTCAGCAACACTATTTAGGTAGATGGTACGTATCAAAGTAATATCCACATGAATGGCAGGACCCAAGGTTTCCCAGCAGAACATTGCCCAAATCATCACCCTGCCCTCACCAGTTTGCCTTCTTCCCATAGTGCATCGTGGTGCCATCTCTTCCCCAGGTAAGTGACACACACGTACCCAGCCATCCACATAATGTAAAAGAAAATATGATTCATCATACAAGGGCACCTTCTTGCATTTCTCTGTGGTCCAGTTCTGATGATCATGTGCCCTTTGCAGGTGCTTTTGGCAGCGGACATGGGTCAGCATATGCCCCCAGACCAGTCTGCGATTGAGCAGCCCCATATACAACAAACTGTAACGCTCTGTGTGTTTCTGACACCTTTGGATAGGACTATACAAGCTACCATTCACTCCTCATGTGCATCAATGAGCCTTGGCCGCCCATCATCTTGTCACCAGTTTTCCTTCCTTGGACCTTTTGATAGATCCTTACCACTGCAGACCAGGAACATCCTACAGGAGCTGCAGATTTTAAGTTGCACTGACCCAGTCGTCTAGCCATAACAATTTGGCCCTTGTCAAAGTTGCTCAGATTCTTACACTTGCCCATTTTTTCTGTGTCCAACACATCATCTTCAGGGACAAAATGTTCACTTGCTGCCTAATATATCCCACTCACTTCCAGGTGCCACTGTAATGAGATAACCAATGTTATTCACTTCACCTGTCATAATGTTATGGCTGTACATGGTTGTATGTTCCTATCACAACACTCCAAGAGAGACATTGTTGTGGGCTTTCCCCTGTATCCACCTGTAAATAAATTGTCTCCAAGCAAAAGCAGGTGCCAGAGATATGCTACGGAAATGGGTCATCATGCTAACAGCACAACAGCTAAATACAAAGAACTTTTTACAAGAAAAAGAAGCACCTTAACTTTTGACAACATATTCACCATGTTTAGAGATATTACGTTCTATCACATATTCTTGAAAAATTGCATCATACAATGCCTTCACATTTAACATGACATATGCTTCACACATGTCACAAAAAATTTGTGTCATGAAACAGTAATCTAGATGGGTTAACTCAACATAAGGATGTCTGACAGTAGAGACAGACACGCACCTTCTTTGGCTAAGTCTTTTCTCTACCAGCATGGTCTAACTTTTTCCCCATTCCACTTGGCAGATTTGCCCAGACTATCTCACATTATTCTGTATGGCTTGTGAATAATAGATCTAAAGTCTTTCCACAGATTCAAAGTCAGAACTGGCCATTCCTCTGCCTCTCCTGAACACAGACTGTAAACCACTGAAACCTTCCAAACGAGTTTGTGCGGCTGTTCCAGATTACTGCGTACTCCTCGGGCCTGCATGGCAGGCTTCTGTAATGTGCCTGCTGTCTCTCTTCAGCTGTTACTGTTTTTTGATTTCCCAAACTGCTTATCTAGTTTAGGAGGCCTGTTTGATCTTTATGTATTTTGATTGTGAAAGGAAATCTGACATAGGCAGGGGAAAACAACTAAAACATAGAAGAGGGGACAGAATCATACCCACAACCTAGAAGGAAGGAGGCTACAGTGCTACCCATACAATGATTATGTCACTTAATGCATTACATTTGTGTTAATTATTACTTGGTAGATTTTTTTTTATCCAAAATCAGCCAACAAAGCTCTTCATTTTATCTTCACATATTTTGCCAAGGGAATTCAAAATAACTCCATTACAATGTGAACAATCAGTTTTATGTTCAGTTTTGAATGCACAGCCTATCTGTTACTGCACCTTATGCATTCACATCCCCATACATAACCCTGAGCTACCCTGTGCCTCCTGGGGAAGAAAGCTATGAGTATACTGTCTGCCAGCCACAAGAGGGTTTGATCCAGATGACACACACTTGTGACCAGGACTACTCCTTCGGCTAGCCTACAGTTATATTCACTCCATGGTTTGGTACATCGCCGATATGGTTTTAATTCATGGCTACCTTTGTGCTGTTCTTCACTGCCTGGCATGTCAGCAGCCTGGGTAAGCAGCTTTAGTCAGGAGGACAGGGTGCTGAGCAGGCCCTGCTGAGTGCATCCTCAGCTACACAGTCCACTCATACACTCTCACTTTATTAGTTTTCCTTTCAGTTGAATTTTAATTTAAAACCTACCATTTTCTTACTTTGGGTCCATTTTGTTTCGCAGTTATAAAATAAAGTGGGCTGAGCTTCACACTCTTGATTGCGTCTCTTGCACGGTGACAAATTCTAGAGTGAAATGGTCCTGTGTCGGCAATCACATCAGAAATTGAGTAAAAATGCACCATTTTTATTTTTTCACATGAATTATAAAAAAATGCCAAGGTGATGGTTTGCTGAGGAGTTCGGTGAACTCATACTGTATACACAGTCAACAGAAAGTACCGGAGGACACATGGCAGAAAGAAGGAGCCTCAGTCAGCCAGGACATCACTGGAGACATAATGAGGTGAAGCAGGAGGTTAAATATTTCCTCATCTTGCTGCGTGTGGAGGGAGGGGGGCAAGAAGGTCAGCTAGGGGTTCTGATTATCTCAGACCCCAAAATGATTGCTGCCAAGGACTCAGCCATCGGTGACCACTGGTGTGACAGACTTTGATTGGTGGAGGAGGGCTGTGGAAACAGGAGGGGTTAGGGGCATAAGGCACAAATTGCAGGTTTTCACAGAATTTGCAGGTGACAGCTCACATCCGTGACATGGCAGAGGTGCACCAAAGGACAGGCAAGTCACTTGAAACATGCAGAGCCCATGCAGTCTGTCTCAAGCTGAGAATACATTAAGCTAAAACTCCAGATGTATGAGCAGTCACAGTATCTGTAAGCCACTTCTCCAGTAACATCTTCTATATGTAACAATTTTAGCGCTACAGTCTAACAAAGGTCAGCAATCTGACAAAGAGTCTTCTAGGACATCAGTCACAAACCCTTGTTTTAGCACAGAAGAGGGGTTTTAAAACACCATTAAACACTATTTTATACAAACATATAAATTATAAATTAACACGTGTATTAGCAATTCAGCATGTAATTTAGGTGTCATTTTAGACTCAAACCTCTCCTTTGATTCTCATGTTAATGTGGTTTCACCGGTGTGCTTCCTGCAGCTGACAAAATATTGCTAGGCAGTGCCGTTTTTTTCACTACAAAAGATACTGAAAAAACTGTGCATGCTTTTGTTTACAATCATTTAGATTACTGCAACGCTTTACTTTCTGAAAGTACAAACTGCACACTAAACACGTTACAGCGCATCCAAAATGCAGCGGCAATAATAATTACTGGAAGCAATAAGTACAATTGGATAAGTCCCATACTATCCTCACTTCACAGGCTTCCTGTTAAATACAGGACCGATTTCAAAGTTCTGCTGTTAATATATGAGGCACTCAAAGGCAATGCACTCATATATCTAATAGAGTTGATTAGTACATATATTCCAAATCATTGTGTACAATCTCAGACTGTAGGCCATCTTACCATTCCACACGTAGATAAAAGTATTGCTGCAAGAGCCTTTAGTTACAGGTCCCACAGTCTGTGGAATAGACTGCCTGGTTACAAATCCGTCTCAGTCATAAAGTCCAACCAAATTGGTCTCAGTGTTAAATATCAAACAAATCAGTGTTAGTCTTAAATTCCAACCAAATTGGTCTTAGTCTTAAATTCCAAGCACATCAAAGGAGTAGGTCCAAGAAGACCTACTTTATTAATTTTGCCTTCCCACAACAGTCTCCACAGCTCACTGTAATTAATGCTGCTGGCACTGCTGTACATGCCAGTGTACCTGTGGTATTTTGTTATGGGACTGCTAGTGTTTGTGTTATGTACTAACCCCTCTGTGCAGTTCTTCTCTATCCATATGTGTACCCAGTGCCCACCTGGACACCATCTGAGTCGGATGCCTTAGTTGTTGACACTCAGAGTACCCCACTCCCCCCAGATAGGGCCTTGAGCCTGAAAAGAACTGCTCACATGAAGAGTACATAATGTCAGTGTCAGTGTTAGTTTTATTTATGTAGCACATTAAACTCAACACTGTTGACCAAAGTGCTGGACAACAAGCAGATACGATAAAGACATTTTGAACAATATAAACTAAAGAAAAATACAGCAGGCACATTAAAAATAAAAACATGAAAAAAAAATTAAGGATTAAGAGCAGAAGATAGAAGAAAGTGATAAAAGAATAAAACAGTAGAGCAAATAATGCTATTTATATTCATGTTCTCCATTTCAGCTGTGTATTCTGTAATGTTAGCATGCCCAGGAGGGGCTGGGCAGCCAGTCAGCCTTGGGCCCTCAGAGGTTTTTTTTCTCCGCACTCTGGCGTTTTTGGTTCCTGTCCTCCATTTTTGTTTGGATTTATTTTTATCTTTAACTTTAGTTGCCCCCTGCTGTTAATTCCGTATTATCTGTAATGTCTTTCTGTAAAATGCTTTGAGACAATTTGTTGTGAAAGGCGCTACATCAAAATAAATAGAAATTGAAATGGAATTGAAATTAATGTGTATAGACCAGGTGCAAACCTCAGGGTGTTAAGTTACCTACGTTATGTTCTTGTGATTCACAAACATACCAGGTTGAAAAAAGCCTCAGAATGCATCTCTCCAACATTGCCACAGTGATGTCCAGGACCCCTGTGGCAGTCATAAACCTCTGTGTAGCTCCAGATGATGGCGATACCCAAAGTGCCCCTGCTAACATTTCTCTTTGTAGGCCTTCATGCGGATCCACTGGATCCATGATGTTGTCACTGTGTAACATTTTAATGCAGAATGCCTCTGTTCTTGGCTACCTTGCACCCTTTTCTTATTGTCACAGGCTGTACAAGTGCATGGATGAATCAGCACACACACACACACACACACACAACGGAAAAATGGAACAGAGAGTGGGTGTGAAGGCAGCTGTTCTGTTAGGAACCATGCCCCCTTTTCTCCACAAGAACAGTGCTGCTACTGTATGGTTAGGTACAGAAAAAAAATCATGTTGGTTTTCACCTGAACATGAGATTCCAGTTGTGCACCCACCGTGGCCACATGCCATGCCCTTGGGCTTTGATGGCTGGTGTATGGAGTGTAAAACATGTTAATTTTTTACAAGATAATTTTTGTAAAATTGACACACTTGCCTTTGAGTCTTGGCTGTAAACATGTATTTATATTGCATACTCTAGGCAACAGCTATCATTTTAAATATTTAGACAGTAAAATATTTAAACTCCACTACATTTAACTGTTAATACTAATAAATTTTGTCAATTTTTAAAATTATTTATTTATTTATTTTTATAGCAAAAGGAAAATTTCAACTGAATAAATTTTATTTTGCCGAAAGCTTTCTTCCAAGAGCTAACACAAGAAACCTGGAGCTGGAAGTGTTAATAAAGCACAGAGCTATAAATAGAACCGCATCAGTCCTGGAAGGGAAAATAAATGATGATGCGTTTAATTCAAAGTGTTTGTTTTGCATCTCTGCCGTGTTAAACATATGTGGGAATAATTACGCTTCTGTCTTGTGCTAATCAGCACTTTACTGTATGGGCACGGCTCCACAGATAGCGTGTGCTGCTCTGCATTCTGTTGCTAGGTTTCAGAAAGGTGATCAGCCCCAGTGAGGGGTTTGGTGTGGAAGTTTGGGTCTCACCTTGCTGTGCCACACTCCTGGCACAGCACCTGTGACATCCACCTAAAGGGGGAGGGTGGGATTGTCTTGAAGCTGGATCATACATATCAAGCACACGGAGTACACTAAACAGACTGTAATTACTCCAGGTCAGAGAGTGGCACATCACACATGGCTGTAAATAAATTTAAAAGTCTACGCAATATCAGACTGCAAACTGACAGGTCAGTAAGTAGTTTTAGTCAGATGGGAGACAATAACTGATCAGAAGGACACTGTAAGTATCATAGAACAACTGTTCCTCTGTCCACAACAGATCTACTACAGAAAGCACTGGAGAATCCGTAGAGTTTATCTCAAGTTGCTCAGGAGATGGTGCTATGACCTGTTCAGGCTAGAATGACAAAGAAAACACGAGGCAGCAGAGGCCTTTGTTTATCATCATGTCTAATTGGCCCATTAACTTCACAAAGTGGGCATTCAGTTTTGATTGATCTTTAAGTTGTCTTTGATATGTACGATATGTTATCACATGTCCATTTCTAAGCAACCTGAATTCATTACAGATTCAGTTCGCCCACCAGCTAATGTGCTGAGCATCACAGGCAGCCCCACTGCAGGCATGAACATAAAATGGCTATTCTACCCTTCATCTTAGCAGCAACACTTAGATAAAACTGAAAAGAATAACACTAACATGCCCATTTGTTGAAGCTGTTGTTAATAAACCTTTATTAAGTGCTTTGGTCCAGTTGTGTAGGGAATAAAGATATAGAAAATGTGAAATAACTCAACTGAATCAATCCCAGATAGTACAGTTATTCTCAGGAACAATGACACTGTAATCAAAGTCTTATTTCATGACTGAGAAATTCACAATGAGAAGCATATTGAGACAATCTCAATTGTTAACCACACTTCATTAACGTACTTTGATCAAATAATTGATTGTGGACATCACAGACTCTCTTGAAAACTATTAACTACCCAGTATGCAGTAAGGATGAGCCAAGTGATGAAAGTCAGTAGTCGATAAGAAAGACACAGTTTCCCCAGCTCGCCCACACACAGAGGTAGCTGGCTTTGCACTCTCACAGCATGCTGTATAGACACATGTCAGCACTAGCTGTGCACTCTCTGTAGGAATGCAATCATGTACATCATAAGAGCAGTTTGTATGTGATTACGTGTAATCCTTATTCATGTGACTTGTTTGTACTTCAAATTAGCAGGTGGCTTTTGAAGTTGCAGTATACACCTACAATGAAAATATTTTTTTAATGTCTCAAAACAACATCCTTCTTTGGTAACAGATCCAAAAACTTGTCAACTCAAGCTGCCTTCACACAAGCGTGGTACGCCTGTGTAAAGTGCACACAGAATGGGAGGGAGAGGCACTCTACACATTTCACCACAAGAGTGAATTTCAAACAATGGAACAAGATTTCCCAAATGTCCTCAAAACTTCATCAACACAGTCATCAAATGAAGCGGATTCACATGGAATTTATATAAACTTAGATTTATGTGTTACATTAAAACCCAGTGGGTCAGATCTCAGTGAAATCTGCACACACTGACACTGTGTTTTAACCAACAAAAAATGCCCCTCTTGAGCCTCAAACAATTGATTGACGCTGGTTATTAATCATAGCAACTTTGCTACATGACTACTCTACACACACTGGTTATGGTGGTCAACAGCGGCAACACCAGTCCAAGAAACGGGCAAACACAGCATTACGAGATGATTCCAGACCCACGTTTTCAGAGATGCAACATTGTGAACTGGATGAGATGACCTTTCACTGACTTCCTGTTTTTAGTACTTATGTCCCTCAGAAAACACGCAATGCTGCAAATGGCTTTTTCAAGCTTTCATCATTTCACAATACTTTTGTGAGTACAGCATCAAGCAAAAATGAAATGGCCCTCTTAATGAATAGCAATATGCATTCTCTGACATGGACAGTGTTCAGTTAATCACTCTAGAAATTGGGTCTTGTATAACAAAGTGGGGTTTAAAGCAAATCTCTTGATACATTTTCCAGGTACTTCTACAATCAAAAACAAAGAAACCAATATGAAATTTGAAAGGTATTTTCTGACCCCTTCAAAGAAGGTGATAAAGTAATACTATTAGAAATCTTTAAATATACATATCATGGATCACAGAAACAATTTATTGAGCCGTGTTTTCATACCCCCCCCCTCCCTTTATTAAAGAAAACTGAATAATTGGAAAGAATATTTATTGTACATTTAAATGTTAGGACATTCAGAGAATCAGAGAGAAACAGAGCAGCAGACAATGAAAAACAGTATGAAACATATGAGAAGACTACAAGGACAGCGAGGTAAATACAAATGAAGAAACAGAAAACAAGAAGTACTTGGACAAGTATAGCACAATGTTTTATTATCAGTGTCACGCCCGCTAAAGACGATGAAAGAATGAGGTCTGCTAGCGGCCACTGAGAGCATCTGTATGGCCCATCTTCTCACAGCTGGTGACTGGCCTGCTGTGTGCACTAGGTTCTTCTGAGTACACTGTCTCTTATTTAGAATTGACACCCAGATTCATACGGGCACCTTAACTGTTCACAGGCAAGCAGCCTGTTTTAATGCAAAAATATCGTGTTTTTCTCCAAAAATATGCATGATATATTCAGTGCATATATTGCTTATGCAGTGTTTAATGCCTTTTTAAAAAATACGTAATATTTAATGCACAAAAATGTATCACAGCACTCTGCTTTAAATTACTGTACAGTATAGTTAAGACTGTCAATTAGCACTTCTCACGCTCATAATCTCTGAAGAATTCAATTCAATTATTTATATGCAGAAGATAATTATATCTAAATCACAACAGACACATTTCCATTTTGTGAGAAAATATTATCCTGTTGTGAAACGAAACTAAATTGGTTAGTGCTATCTACCAACATCATAGCTGGCTATAAAAGAAAAGAAGATAGAAGAAAAATACATTTTTAATTTTCCTTATACTTAGAACAGAATATTTAACAACTGGTTTTATTAAACTGAAACAGCGGTCCATGTAATCCACCAATTCAAACTTTGATAACAGTATTCTGTACATTATAAATACAGGATTTGTGATTAAAACAGAAACAAACCCTTAACACATATCCAAATTACATCATGACAAGCTTAGTAGACAAGTGTTAATAGTCTAAAAATGTCTTTGTTATTGTTTAGAGGTTTGTCAGTAATCTTTGGACTCCCTGCAGACAAGTATCACAATAACCACAATTTTGTGGACATATGATGGTTGACCAAAGACAAAAGGTTTTGCTTTCGTTGTACTGTTGTGGCATAGCCACCAAGGTACAAACTGTGATAGTTTGCCTGGGTTGCCCTTGTGGTGTGGCCACACCCCCTTGTTCTCTTCTCTCCTCGTCTGCCTGTTTACTTCTTCTCTCATTGGTCCTTGTTATGTGTGCTCACCCAGTTGCCATTTTCTGTTAACTCACTACTTAGGTTTGGGCATTTTTGTAAATGGTGTTGTGTGTTAAAGTCTGTGTTAGACCTTTTCTCCTCTGCCTGGTGTTTCCTACCTGTTTGATGGTTACACAAGCTTATCGCTTTTCCGAGTAATGTCAAATAAGTCTGGTTCATTATGTGGAACGCTAGCAATCTGTAGTGTGGGTGTTAAGAAGCACTAAAATTATACTTAATACACTTTTACAATGTGATTTTATCATTCTAAACATGTAAACTTATAATGCATAACTTTTGAACATTTTATTGTCTTTTGCGTTGTCTGTATTACATTTGAGATTTTTAGTTATGACAAGCATGTATGGAAAAGCAGTCTGGTTTGATAAAAGCAATGACCCAGAATTACTTCATTGGCTCTTAGAACATCTTTTCCTGTAAAACAGTAAAATTGAAGTTCATGTACACTGCACTCATGCAATAAAAAGGTTTTATCCAAGAAATTCCTCCATTTATTGCACTTTAAAATGTTAAAAGCATCAACAAAATTTAAATGGATTGCAAAAACTGGTTTAGAGAAGTCAAATTAATAATGTGCAGACCTTGAGTGATGTTGTGTACCTGTAACACGTTCCTGTTTCGAGCATCACTTCTTAACGACTACGAAGATGATGTGCGAATGCGCACCGCCTCTCACTGCCTTTAATGTTGGATCTTACTCATGAATAATACAGAGCAAAACAACATTTGTTCGCATAGTTTGTTCTTTATTTGTTCTATAAAAGGCATTGAAATACATACGTAGGTTGAGGCATAGGAAACAATTGCATCCATTAATTGGAAAGGGCATGAGCAATAAAATATACAATCACCTTAACCTTGTATATTAATTAAGTTGCAAATCTGCGAGGTAATAACTGAGTTGTTTGTTTTAGTTTACTCGCTTCAGTCTATTGCGTTCAGCTAACAGTGAAGTAAACTAAGACAAACTGATGTTATTATAATACAGTTTTACTTTAATGTAATGCAATGAAAAACAAAAGAACATTTCTTGTACATTATTGGGTGATTTACTGAGGCCTCCATTGGTTATGCTATGTTTTTACAGAAAATAAATGACACTTTTTATGATATTGGAACTGAATACACAAAAAAATAAATAAAAATAATACACATACAAACAGATTTTTGAAAATTGCAATAAAGACACCACTCAGAAGCTAAAAAGAAAAAAGAAAGAATAAAATTCTCAGTATGAATGGGTCTGCTGCTGCTGTAATGTAAACCTAAGGAGGCTGCATAGACACAACCTGGACAGCATGAACATTTAGGTCTGAACTCAAGCTGATCTTGGAGGTACAAAAATGGACATGAAAAATGAAATATGAAAGCTGCAGGCCAGCATTACGTGAGGACATGTAAAAAATATAAGCATTGCAATACATCTCTAATGAGCCCATTTAATGGTCCTAAGATGAGCATTATGCTTAAAGCTGTTCTGTACAGTTTATCATGGCAGCTGGCTAAGAGGCTGTTTCTGACACCTGTTTTATTTGAGACTTCTGGTTTTGTTTTGTTTTTAAGGGTGTTAGGGTTTTTAATGAAACGGTACAGTTTTTTTTTTTTTTTTTTTTTTTTAAGTGATGGAGACATCCATATAATTATATATAACTGTATAGTTTAGTATGGCTAACAGTCTATATAAGTGTCCCCACCATGCACCCTCCTGGCCAGCTGCACCCCTGCTTGCATGAATTTATTCTCTGTAATTTCAATTCAATTCAATTCAATTTATTTTTATATAGCGCCTTTCGCAACAGCATGCCTCAAAGCGCTAATTTCAGTGGATATTCTTGTTTTTCAAGGTCTATTTTGTCTCATGCTTCTCATTTCTTTAGTTTGGTTTCTTGGAGTTTTTGTTTCTTCTTGCATCATTATATACTTTTCTCACAGTTAAACAAACCTTCCACACCTGCATTGGGTTTTTAGTGTGTTTTGTGAGAGTTACACCCCTTCTTCCACATTCATCTTGAGACGTGGTGTGCGGACACTCACAGACACTCAGAAATATTCTGGTCTGCTGGCATGACAACCGTGTCTTTTCCACAGGACAACAGATGCACAACAGAGCTAATGTTGGCTGCAGTTAGCCACAAGTCCACTGCTCCACAGTCAGGCGACCATCAATCACTGCAAACAGAGGCCTGACAGTCTTACCACACATCTCTCCACCACTTGCCACATGGCAACATGCAGTGATCATTCCACATTGTTATGATGCCCAACATGGGGGACATAATAAGAAATTGCGATCACTCTGGGGAGGAGTTTGTACTCTTTGGCTGTACTCATTTGTGCTGTTCAATACACTATAGTTGGTGTCATGTGTTCAGTGTTCATGGCACATTGGGTTTGAGGTATTGCAGAAATAGGATGTGGCTTTTGCTCAAGAGTGATCAAGACCAACTCAATACATAGAATGGAAAGATTTCTCACTCTGGCTCCTCCGCAGGTCAGAGGAAAGTGGTCCATGGAGCAGTCAGAATCATCAGCTGAGTTCTGTTGTTTCAAACCAGAAACACTGGAGTAAACACATGATTTTAAAACTCATGTTGAGTTGTTTTACAAGTTTATCATGTCTACATCATTTTTTTACGATAAAACAATTGCATTGTCAAACACCCCCAAGTCCTCCATGTTTATAAAACTCATAAACTTGTAACTCTTTAACATCCTTTCCTCAGTTTTTCTTTCTGTTTACATATTATAGAAGTTTTTCGTATTGCCATATACACTACTTGCTGCATAAAATGAAATGATTTATTTTTATTTATTTTTAGTTTTTCACCTCATATAGTGGATTGATGTCATGTTCTACCATCAGTTCCACATTCATGAAGCACCTCTCTTAAAATGCCTAATTTAAAGCAACTAGAAACTTTCATTTTTGCAGGAGAGTGAAGAACAGAGGTGAAGGCTTGTCTAAACTATTTAAAGAGTAACTGTCTTTACAGTCAATTCACACAAAATCTCCAGGCTACCCAGTCCAAAACATAAATAAAACATTTTCTGAATGAAGAGGGAGCGGTATGAAATTGAAAACTAGCAGTATAACTGGCAGTGTGTTTTCTCAATTCACAGAGTACAGATACAAGATAAGCACACTGACAAAGTGAGGTTTCATAATACTCTACAAAGGCTAGATTTACAGGGCAAGCGTAATGATTAGGGGTGTTTGGGGGGTTATTACTTAGTTGCAAGTCATGGAATATACTCATGTAGTGTGGCAGAGCTGTGACATAGAGTCATGACTCTGGAGTCACTAAGTCCTGACAGTGTCTAAATACAAGTTTAGTGGGCATGGCATTGGACTCACAAAACCATGACTGAAAGCCACTCCATATTCTATAGTCTACTCTCAAACTATAAATCCCAGTCAACAAATATGTTTTGCAGAAGAGAAGGCAGCTAGACACTTGAGTTTTTGGAGTCTTTATTTGGTTTTATTTTTGTTTTCTGATTAAATCATTTGACCTTGAAGGTCAGCAGCTTTGTCTCTCATACCTGCTGACAGGTCGTGTTCAGTGAATCTCTTCAACACAGCAGCTGAAGCGTTGCTAAATTAAATGTTATACCAGGACATGGGAAACAGAATCTAATGGTGTCTTGCTGGAAGAGTGAATGTGTCTAAGTGATGAAAACATTAGAAGCCATTAAAGTGACAGGGAGAGCACTGACCCCAAAGGACCAGAGATGTTTCCTCCTGCTGGGAGTCACTTTCAGCCTTGCTTTCTGGTGATTTTCAGCCAGAGCGGATTAACGGTCACTTTTACTCTTTGTGCTGGCAGGATTTTAGGGAAGTGTTCAGTCTTTCTTGCTAAATATGTGCTCCATGTTTACAGTGTGTGTGAGACACCTGGATGCAGCACAGGCTTAAATTGAATCTGAAATTTAGGCTCCCTTTTTATATACACTTTCAGATCAGAAACCAAACACATGTAAAATTTACATGATATGTATGTTGATTTTAAGCAAAGAATATGCAAAGGTAAGATAGCAGCTACAACGAACTTGTCAAATCTAGACAAGTTTGCATATGAAATAATAAGAGCTGGTTCCTGCCAATAAATTAAGTTCATTTAATTCAACCTATTACCTAACCATACATTTACTAGGATCTTGTTTGATTTCAGAGCTTCATATAGACAGCATAAACAATAAATCAGAAAGAGCTGTGCCTTCAATTTAATTCAGTTTCTATAGCCTCAAATGATAGACAAGCATGCAAACATTGTCAGGTTTTCTTCAAAGCCAAAGTTAGGGTGAGAGAAACTAGGTTTTCACTTGTACAGAGTAAGGTTGTAGGCCCAAGTTGACCAAGGAATGCATTATGCTGAGACATTTGGTTTGGCATCATTATTAAACAGTCAGTAAACATGCATTTATCATCTTTGTGGACACCATCATTTAAAGGGACTTACACACATTCCAGTGGCATAGTTAGCATCTGATTGCATGCCAGGATATTCAGCTACATAGTAAATGGGTTATTTATTTTACTGAAGGCAGATCAAGTTTTTTTTTTTTTTTTTTGTAGGTGGTCTTCACCTGACCTCGTGGTTTTGTAGCTATAATCACAACTCCATACTTGTTACCTAACCTGAACGCAGGACCAAAAGGGTTTTGAAAGAATGTATGTATACAGCACATCTGATAAAAGCATCTCTGTTCTCTGTATTTCATACTTTCCTTTTGGCAGCAGGACCTGCACAGCCCTGTCTGACAATAACCATGGACAGACAGGTAATGAAGAGAATTAAATATAAAGAAGAAGCTGTGTTTGTGGCATTACGGTTAGGAAAAATTCTCTCCTGTTCTCCCTTTGTTGGTAGGCCACACACTTTCCCTTGCCTCCGTTGCCATGGTGAGTTAAGGGACACATAATAAAGAGACAGAGATTTTGAAATCAAATTCACCTAATACTGACAATTTAAAGGATGTGAGGTCATCTGAGATGCTTTATGGGTCTGCATATTAAAGTTAGACCTCCAGTGGAGTGGACGTCCTCTGGTACAGCTCTGCCAGGATGTAGTCCATTGTTCTTCATGCATTCCTTCTTGTTAAGGTTGAGGTGAGTTCGTGAATGAACTAATCAAATCCAATTCGACTGAGGAAATGGAATTGGAATTTTAAAAAATAAAGGACCCAGAAAAAGAAAATGAATTGGAAATTTATGAACTTGAAATTTATTCAAAAATTTCTGTGCAATTCCATGTGTTCTATTTTTCTTTAGCACATGTGGCATTTCATATAGTAATATATATATATATATATATATATATATATATATATATATTTACAGAACTGTATATAATCTATAAAAAACAGTGGTGCTTTTTTCAACTGAAGATACTGAAAAATAGTAAATGCATTTATACAAACTATATAAGAACATTTCAGTGCTCAACTTTCCAGGAGTACACATTTCACATTAGGCACTCTACATCACATTCAACATAGCTGCTGGAATTGTTAGTGGGAGAACAAAAGTATGATCACATAAAACCCATGCTGTCCTCACTCCACCAGTTTCCTTTTAAAAGCAGAACCAATTTCAAACTTCTTTTTCTGCCATAAAAGGCACTTAAAGGTCAAGTTTTAGCATACTTAATGGACTTTATAGATATATAAACTCCAAAACATTCACTAAGCATGTGTACCTCCTTGTCATTCCAATAATGAAAGTATAAATGAAAGTATTGGCACTTTCAGTTACAGGGTTCCTAAATTAGAACAGTTTTCTTGCCTACATGTGAGGTGCCAGATCTGTCTCAGTCTTTAAATCCTGACTGTAGATGTATTTCTTTTAGTCTAGCCTATCCACACCATAGTAATTTGTTGTTGCTCAGTCGTTTAGTCGTGTTGGACTCTGTAACTCCATGGACCACAGCACTCCAGGCCTTCCTGTCCTCCACTGACTGCCAGAGTTTACCCAAACTCATGTCCACTGCATCAATGATGCTATCCAACCATCTCATCCTCTGCTATCCCCTTCTCCTTTTGCCTTCAACACCATAATAATAGCTCCCTGTAATCAACGCTGCATTGCTGTATATGCCCATGTTCCCTTATGTTCTGAAACTGCCAATATTAGTCTTTACGTATGTAAAAACCCTGTTTTGCCATTCTTCTCCCAGCATGTCTGCTTGGTACCCAGTATGGGCAACACCTGAGCAGGATGCTGGGTTAGAGCTGAGGACATTGTAGACATTGCCATCCCCCAGGGGATTTTGTCAGCCAACAGAGATGTAGTCCTAGACCTGACACATGCATGCACCTTATACCGGTCTTGAAATTTATGTTTAGAGTTAGATATTCCTTAATATAATTCTTTCCTGTATAATGTCAGCATGCTCATGAAGGTTGGGCAGACAGCAGACCTTGGTCCCCCAGAGGTTTTTTTTTTCCTTCACACTTTGGAGTTCTTGGTTCCTCTGCTGTGCCTTTAATTTTAACCTTACTTAAATACTAGCTTTGGGTTCTAGTGCAAATTTGCCTCTAAGACAAGACAAATTGAAGTATTTGAGTCCAATTCAAAACTGAGTCCAAAAAGAGGAAAGTTACACTTAAGGCCAAGTCCATAACAGATGACTCAGAGTTGAGACCAGCCAAGACCACCAATGAATCATTTTCTAAATGTTTTTAGCCTTCACATCTAAGAAAAATGAATTTCAGTGTAACAGAAAGTCTTCATTGCCTCTTGTCATTGATTTATTCATTTAGATCCTCCATTCAGACCCAGCTCAAAGCCAGTGCATACATAATCTAAGTGCTTGAAGTATAAAATCAATTTACGAACTCAATTTGTTTGTTTTTAAAATGACCTATAATAATCAATACAAAACCTTTAATTTTGTATGGTTTTAAAAATTGTTTTTGATTGAAAAACAGTTTTAGCATTAGTTGCATATGTGAAGGAACACTATCTTATCACTGGCAACCTGACTCTTCAAAAGGATTAAATAAGGGCCATATTTATTTATTTTTTTTAGAAAAACAAGTGCTGTGAGAATTGCATAATGATGCCACCTTAACGACATATGGAATTTGTCATTTATGTCTTAATTTAATTTATAGTAAAAACATGCTATCATGAGTCGAGAGCCAACATCCCTAACTCTGAACACCTGTCTCCTATCATCAGACTATTTGACCACCCCCCCGACATGAGTCCATTGTGAAGCACTGCAGATCACCACTGGGCATGACAAATAGCAAGCAACAGTCTTCCCTTGTTCTGAGCACAGTCTCACTCGACCCTGATCTCTTTCAACCCTTCCTGGCTAACTCTTTCCCCTTGCCAGTAATCTTTCTTGTTGTATGTGTGGGTCTTGAACCAACCTCTCTGGACTTCTGACCCCCCTGCCTGCCTAAACTGACCACATCTTCACCTGTCATTTCTGACTCTTTTTGCATTGAGCTCCAAGTAAAAGAGTTAAAACCACACTGGGGTTCTTTCGATTCTGTCCATACACTGTCCAGATGGCTAACTACCTAACAACCATGGATCTAGCTTCATGTTAAAAACACTGACTTTAAATCAGCAACTGACTTAAAACATTGGCAACTTGATTCAAGTATGCAACATGGGTGGTTAAATAGCTAGGAAACAATAGTCATGTATGTTATTTGAAATACTATACAAAGACCATCACCAGCATTAGTGAGCCAGTGCTCATGTTACCAATTAGTTATGTAATTTCTGTTTCAGGTATGCAACAGGTATATTTCAACACCTGAAACAAAGGAGGACTATATAGTGTTATTTAGTGCTACATACAAAGTCTCAATAAGTACCTGTTTATTCTGCAACAATAGCATGCCCAGGAGGGACTGGGCAGCCAGTCAACCTTGGGACCCCAGAGGTTTTTTTTCTCCACACTCTGGAGTTTTTGGTTCCTCTCTTCCACTGTTGTGTGGCTTCATTTGTATTTATTCCTATTGCTGTTATTCTGTAACATCTGGCATTTCTTCTGTAAAGCACTTTGAGGCCCATTGTCGTAAAAGGCACTATATAAAAATTAATTGAGCTGATTGAATTGAATTGAACTGAACTGAATTGAAATAATGCAAAAAAGTAGCTCAAAATCCACAATCCAAAATTTAGTCAGGGGAACGTCTAAAACTCTAAAATGAATCCGGCTGAAACAAAGACAGGGTATGAAAACACAAGGGTTTATTAAGGATTTGGAAATTACCAAGGAACTGAAAACAATGAGGTCTATACAAAAGACAACAAGAACTAAAGCACTCAGCAACAATGACTAAAAAGGTTATATACCTCGCAGAGCTGCCAGGGAACCAGCACGATTAAACAAAAAGTAGTAAATGAGAAACAGGTAGAATAATAGAGGGAAGTGAGATGGCAGTAACAAAGGTGTGGTCAGAATAAAGGGAGGTATAGAAGTGTGTGTGAATATCTGTCAACATGGCTCTGTGTTTGACTGCTGATCAGAGAGCTAATTTATAACAACATCCATAAATTTTTACAGAAGAATAAACATACAGGAAAAATAAAGTGTTCTGAAAAAAGTAAAAGTCAGATTTATAAAACTTTGTATAAACCAAGGTATACATCAAACAACATTAAAACTCCCACTTGTTGTACAAACATTTACACTTGGCAGTGGGAATTAGTCACATGTACAAATACTGTAACGCCAGTTTAGAGACAATGGGGTCACAAGGGACAGAAAATTCTATATATATATATAAAACTTGGTACCCAGTATGGGCAACACCTATATATATA
>JABJVR010038451.1:0-32504 GCA_025773905.1 Chitala chitala
ATACAAAATAGCTCATAAAATGTTTCTACCTCAGTTTTACACCTATTTATTTTTGCTGCTGTCAGTGTTAGTGTTGGCGCTACTCAGATTTTCTGGGTAATACACGTGGGACTCCAAGCTGTTAAACGCACATTAGACAGGCAGCCTGAGGAAACATCGCCCCAACTACAAGAGCTGTTGTTCTCACTCACCTCCAAATGAATTCTTCATTAGAAGTCATCTGCAACAATGACACATAATTCAGACGCATCGGCGAATGGCTCCAGACTGTCAAGGAATCAAATTTCAGCTATGTTTCTGTCTGAAGGCAAAACACCTTGGGAGCCTTTTCCATGTCTGGAAGCATTTCATTTTCAAACCTCTTTTTCACGAACGTGGTCCTAAGCATTAACATCTTCTGCAGATTTGGCATGCGCTAAAGAAGCCACCTGGAGCTTGTTACCTGACTGGCATTGTGATGCATTGTTCATTCTCTAGATCTCTAATGCTAATGAGAAATAGATTTTCTCATCTCGCTACTCACAGTGTTAATTTGTTACCCTTAATTTTTTTTTCTCCATTTTACGGCAGCCTGCAAAAGCACACTGTGGTCAAATGAGTAGGTGTAAACCAGCATTTGTGTTAGTCAGTAATTACCTATTTTTGTCTGGTATAATGTATTAAAAACAGATACATTTAAAAGTAAAAATGCTCATACAAAAATGTGGCTATAAAAAAGGCTATTCCAAAGCAGGACTTGCTTACAAGTAAATGTCATCTTTGCGCATTAGCAAAAACTTGTTCACATCAGTTCAGTGGAGCACTTATATGCCAGTCAGGGGAATTCGTAAATCAAACTTGCTTCAAAGTGTTTTGGTAGTGCCTGTAATGCACTATTAATAATTCTGATGTGTTTGCATGTACACATTTTCCAGGGAGTCAAATTGAGCAGTTAAGTAAGCAAGTGTAACAGACATTGAGAAATGACCAAATGAGGTAAACAAATTAAAGCACGGTGCCATGGCTACAAAACAGCGTCCGCTCACTGCAGAGTGAAGGGACTATATGAATGGGTGTATCTGTTTACTTTTAATTGCAAGCACCTTTGTAAACAACGACACAACTCAATAAAACACTTACATAACTTGTGTATTAAGCATGTCTGAACATCAGCGCAAACTGAATTTGCAGTTTGAAATTATTTATGATCCAGTTAGGCTGTAATGTTTGTTTATAATGCCGTTGACTTATTTCTTGTGTCAGTTACTTGGGAAACATCTGTTGTGAGGTATTGTGTTATTTCGTTGTATATGATTAGCCACCAGATTCTCATAGTCAGCATGAAAACACCTAATTCATTTAGCATTAAATGATTATTCTGTGTATGGTAATGTGTTTAAAGTCTAGGACAGGACAGATTTGAACAATATGGCTTGTACTGGCTAATAAAATAATTAATTTAAAATGTAGAGATAAATGGAACACATTGATGCTAAAACTGTAGGCTACAAGGAGTAGTGCAGTGTCATTACTGCTCAATTTTTGTTAATAATAAATTTTTTTTCAAAGTTGTTATTCCAGCAATGGTATCAGGACACCTGTGATGTATTCAATTTAGTACAGTTCAATTCACTTTTTTAATATAGTGCCTTTCCCAAAAAGCAGTTACCTAAAGGTGCTTTATAGGAGTGATTTTTATCATAAAACTCTTAAGGATAGGTAGGTAAGGGTAAAGCCAGATGATAACAGATGAGAAAAATCAAAATCTCCATGGTGTGAAGAAAAAACCTGGTGGGTCCAAGGTATGATGGTCACAGAACACAAACGTACAAGGACATATATAGCAGCACCAGCAGCATAAAGTTACAGTGATATGTAGTACAGTGAAACTATACTGTTTGGTGCTGGAATGGCAAATCAAAGAAATAGATCTTCAGCTGGCCTTGTCTACTTTATATAAATGCACTATTTTCCTGGTATTTTCAAATGAAAGAAAGAACTGTAATTTAGAAATGTGTCTGAGATTCTGGAATTTTGACCTTTGGGACTGCACTAACATGAGAACTAAAGGAAAGAAAGGGGAATTGTGGCCAAGTATGTTTGTACATACGAGGAATTTGTCCTCTGCATTTAACCCATCCCCCTGGGGGGGAGCAGTGAGCAGCCATACATGGCGCCCAGGGAGCTAGCGCTGAGTGTCTTACTCAAGGACACACCTGGCTGGGCTGGGATTTGAACCAGAGACCAGGAGACTTCCACCTCCTAGCCTGATGCTCTACCCATTGAGCCATCAGGCCACCTAAAGAGGCTTCAAACTAAAATGACACCTAAATTACTCAAAGAATTGATAATGGAAATTTTCAAACCTGCGGCATTGACAGCTGAACTAAAAGCAGTCCTCTCAGTGCCACTACCCACAAACAACAGGAGCTCAATTTTATCAGCAGATAGTGACAGCAAGTTCACTTGGTCTTCAGTCTCATTTAAACAGTTAACTGAAGCGCCAGTCGATGCTTTACTTTAGGCAATACAGGACATACCCTGTACAACACAGTGGCCAAACACAGAACACTCAGTCACACACACACAGCGTACATGCATACAGTGAAAGGGCAAATTAACAGTTCTCATTTCACCTCACCTGCACTTTTAGCTGGCCTAGGGGGATACAGGGACACAGTGCGCGCGCACACACACACACACACACACACACACACACTGCTCACATCGTAAACACTCTTCACACAGTGCTTTCTCACACAGTGCTAAGGACCAGACCCATACCACGGACCACCCAAGTACGAGGCAACAATACCACCCAATGAGCCACCATATCACCAGTGTCATCGCTTGTTAATGCTGGACTAAATTTGCTTAATAGCTATTAGTCAACTCTAGGCTAAACATTTTAGTGTGTCAGATTTACACTGACAGAGGTAAGTGTGTGCTGTACTTGGTGCACACATTTTTACATGCATTGGTGGCAGAACTGGATGTGCTCTGGACCAGATGTAACTCCTGGTTGGATTCGCAGTTGCCCATGCTCAGCAAATAGTCCTTCTTCCTCTGATGAGCGGCCTTTAAGAGGCGCTGGAGCCAATGCTGAGCCGTGTGTTAAGAGGCGCTGGAGCCAATGCTGAGCCGTGTGATAAGAGGCGCTGGAGCCAATGCTGAGCCGTGTGATAAGAGGCGCTATCCTTCTGCTGGTGTTTAAAAGAAGAAAGAAGGTAATTTAGCCCATTTTTAATCGTGTTAAAAATGCTTGTTTATATTAAATCTAAAGTATAAAGAGCATTTCACACATATGAAATGGCATGTCTCTTGCCTGCCACCCCCATTCTCTTTTGAGAATAGTTCAGTAAAGTCTTCAACAATGATGCCCTGAGAGAGGATTAAATTGTCTTTTTAAATATGCTCTTCTTTAGAGGCTATGGGTACCTTCCTGCATCTCCTCTTTTCACCTGTGACAGTGGAGACAGAGTGATAAAAAGTGATAACCCTAATTTATAAATATTAGTATGCACAGGATCTACCTGTGTATATCTGCACAAGGGGACTTTCTTTTGAACGGATAAGGAAGGGGGGGCTGGTTCTGTCCTAAATCCAAGATCAGGTTTAGCATGGCAGCTAAGAAAGTAGCCTTCCTCACAGCCTCACCATGCTCTCCTCGTCCTCCTCCTCATCCATCCTCGATGTGTACCTCTGCTGTCGCCCCACACGGCTCACATCTCATGAACGGCATTCGGATGAAACCGCACCAGCCTGGCAGGCCTCATCCTCACTGCATTTAACCCGATAATGATCATCCAGGCAGACCTGAATGGGTCCACTGGAACCACCAGAGTGAGACACCGTGCTTGCTGGGAAACATAATCCGATGAAAGTAAATGTTCAAATATGCTTTGAAGCTGTTGAGTGTGTTTTTAAGGACAAGCCAAAAAATATTGTTGACATCGGGGACCATTTTTGGCTGTTGTTCACTTGTAAAGCCTCTGCTACATGACATTAGAATGAGCTTCAGGGCAGTTCTTTTGCTGCCTCATACATATTTATATTTAATAACTTGGACAATATCTGGTTTAAAAATGTGGTTTTATATAGAGCCGTAATCATCGTAACATAAAAACAACTCTTACAGAACTCGAACTTGTAACCTTTTTGGTCTTAAGCCCATGTTCTTCATCATTACATTCCAACTCCATTTCAGCATCGCATGTCCTGCAATTGACATGTCGGGAAAATGATACTATTTGAGTTTATCAGTGAAATTCTGAAAGCGTGTGGGAAGTACAGAGTGCTTCTCTGTGCGCTGTGTTGCCATAAAGGGAACGCACAGCAGTAAGCAAGCATTCGCCTGTGGTCTGCCTCCAGGATTCAACTGCAGGTGGTCCTAATACCCTCTGATTTCATATTAATCCAGCTAATGGCTCCCTCAACAGGGAATTAATTGGCTCTTTCATTTTGCATGGCTAAACAGAATAAAGAGGCTGCGGGTGGAATGGCTGTCGGAGCCGTGTGGAGATTGGGGCGGACGATGACACACTTTTGCAATCCTGTTTTGGATGCTGCCTGTCGCAAAGCGAACCAGTGTACAAGTAATAGCTTTGGGTCAGGCTGACTGATTCGGAACCGCCAGATTTTGGTCCTTAGCTCTTGTTCAACTGGCTAGCAGTAAAGGACATCTTGTGACATTGGGGATTAGGAAAACAGGTACCACACACCTGTCACAGGTGATTTATGTGTCCAATTACATGCGAATAAATTTCAGATTTTTATTTGTCCCTATTGTATATGCAAATGCTTTTTTGTTTTTTTTTTTGGACTCTTTATATTGATCTCCTAGGAAAAGAACAGAAAATGTAGATATTTTCAGTTGCGGAACAAGAAAGCTCAACAGTACCCATGCTTCAGAGTTATTTTGAATAGTCTCCTTTGTGAGGAAGATATAATAAGGCCACATTTTAAAGTTTTTAAGTTTTTCCCATTTGTGAAATGAAGCACCTGTTACACAATGTTACTGTTCAGTGCAGTTACAACCAATTAAAGGTAAAAAGTGCAAAGAGATTTGCAAGCAATCAGACTTTTACCTTAAGGAAGCCTTTGGCAGCTCATCATTTTGACTTGTGTCACTGGTTAGTATTCTTAAACATAGTTTTACTGCAATACACCAGGGTTTTGTTGCTAGGAAACAAGAGACAAGTAAAAGAGTAAAAAAATGCAGGTATATCAGCCTAGCAATTGAAACAATTCGAAGGAATTGAGTTAAATCCTATGTTCAGAGGTCCTGACATTCTGCGGCAAGCAAATCGAAAAAAGGGCAGTGGTTTAGAGAAGGAAGTCATGCCAAGTTTTCTCAGCATAATAGGCAAAGTAAAACAGAACAACAGCACTAACTTTGGGCTCCTGGGAAGGGGCCAAAGCCAGATGTCTGTCATTAATATTAATCCAGAAAGTCCACGTGGGACAGTACAGAAAGGTGCAATTCCATAGCGTGCTTGTCATTTCACCACTGTGGTAAACTCAGGTCCTGAGCACCAGTGTCATATAACAAAACCAAGTGATGACTGAGTATGAAGCACTGATTCTCATGCATTGAATAATGGTCCAATGTAAAGTTGTGTTTGCATTCTTGGAACAGAGCTGAGGCACTGAAGGATTGGTGGCATGTTGGCCTTCATCTAGCTTCAAACAGCTAACGCTGCAAATGGAAATTCAGCAGCAACATGGGAATTCAAATGTGACCTTGGCTGGCACTCATCTCAATGTCATCGACAGAAAAGATTACATTCCTTAACATGCATCCTAGGGTACCACTCCTAACGTGCCTGCTATATCAAATAGAACTGAAGGCATGATGAAGAAACAGGGAAGTGAGGAAGGCCATCATCCTTTATAGGGAGCAACACCACCGTACTGCACTTGGGCACATTAAATGAATCCTGGAGTGATGGCTGATGTGGGCTTTGAGAAGAACAGGACAGTGGGTGCAGCAGGGACAGAGGAATCAGGCTGCTTTACTGACACACCTGAGCTGAGGTACTGAGAGTGACAACAGCGGCTTGTGTCTGTTAGATATCAACAGCCTGAAGGTCTTTCTGTGGTCTTAAATTGGCTAACAAGAAGAAGCTGCGGAAGATGAGTAGATGCCACCATAAACAGGAAAGGTACAGCAAGCCCTACACAAAGCCTAAAGAGAACAAGTCAGCCTAGCACCAGACTGGCACTAAGGTCCCATCATGTGCCCTGTTCTAAAAGCTGTCGCTACCCTTTGTGATGCCATGTAAACCTTTTAATAGCTAAATCCATTCAAAGTGCAATCAAGTCTCTAGTGTAAATGTTACTCAGTCCTTTATCTTGGTCCATCTGTTGTGGTGTAAAGTTAAGCCAGCAAGTGTGTGAAAGTTAATATGTTCCTTTAAGGTAAATTATCACCACTGAACAAAGAGATTTTCTGTTCCTTTTTATTCGGGTACGCTCTCGCATAAAATCAAAGCACCAAGAATATACAAATAGTTTAGGTTATATAAACAGTGTATTTTGTGAAGGAACTGCAGTTCAAAGATTATGTGGTTAGATAATTAAAAAGACAGGAAAAAAGTGTAGGGGCGTTTGGGGAAAATGGAAAAATTGTTGCAAGCCATATACTTTATTGTTTAGGGTTAGATTTTTTTCAGGTGTCCTGTGAGATTTATTGCTTTGATTGAATTGAACTTTTTTCATTAAAAAATCACACCAAAGTTTCTATCAAATATACATTTGTTTATTTTTTTGCCAGGTCATGGAGAAGTTTCACTTTGCCTCTACCACAAGTATTTTGAGATGTTGTGAAATGAAATTTCTGCAAAATAGATGAGTGTTCACTCATAACTCCACCGATCACATCTTGCTTCCTGGATGGTGCTGCCCATTTAAAGCTCTTGTTAGACTTCAGCAGCACTGGTTTTAAGATAAATGCTCCAGATGACAGATGACGAGGTATTTCAATGAGCCGAGAGAAGAAGCCTGGGGTTTCTCAAGAAGTGCGAGGGAGACAAAGACTTGAGGTCAGAGGGAGAGGGAGTATTGAGAAGAGAAGTGGTTTCCTGTGGGGGTGCTGATGAAGGACTACAGTACACCTGCTTGCTTGGGGGCTAAAGGCAGGCTTTCCTCTGTATGCCATTCTTTCCCTTTCTTGCTCCAGAGTTTTTTCTCCTTAGGTTACCTTTCCCACACAGGGATAAGGTCTAAGAACTTGCCTACAGAAGGCCAGAAGGCAGTGCACAGAAAATCAATTTTTAAACCTATTCTCTGTTCTCAGATTTGTTCTTTGTATGTTTCATCTGTGGTCTTTCCTTATTCTTCTGTTTGTAGCCTTAACTGAAAATGGGCTACTCTTTATGAAATGGGGGGGGACCAGGCAATGTGGGATAGAGAGAAACCTAGTAGTGTAGTGTTTCTGTCATATTTCTGAGTCAGGTCTAATGCCTCAGTAGTTTGAGTAAAACATCCTAGTGTAGAAAATGGGAAAGTATTAACTTCAAGAAGGACTGAATGTCTACTATGCCAATTTATAATATTTAATGTTGTTACTAAATATTTCATTGTAAACATCAGAGCTGCTTAGACTACAGTTTGTTCTTTCACACAGTCTTAATCTTCTTGTTTTAACCACACACACACACACACACACACATGCACACACACACACAGAAACATCCATTTAAATCCCCAACTCCACCTTTACTGTTTGTGATCATGGAAGGAGACAAAGGGGACAGTTGGACAGCTGGGGTGGTGAGGTCTATAGGAAGGTGGCACAGGCAAAGGACACACAGGGCATTGTCTGAAATCCTGCTGGAAATGCGTCCTGTCTGCAGCTCGCAGACTGGAACACAATGGCAAAAGCAGCAGCAACCGACAGAAGTGGATCGCTGCAGTGTCTCTGTTAATCGCTTCTGCTTGGGAATGCACTAGGATATCTAAATAAAATTACATCAAAATAATCCTCCTTCTGTAGATCTGTCACCCTGAAAAAGTACCTGTTAGAGTGGGACGGGTGGGTAATGAGACCAGTGTGGTATAAAGTATAATCTGAGCATTTGTTTGTTAGTGTTGATAGAGTGGGCTGGGAATGTGGGGGCGTCTAGTCTCGAGGGAGTGGAACTCAATTTTTGCGGCATAAACAATGCATTAATTATTCAGGACCTCGTGGACCTGCCCGTCTGCGAAGCTCGCTGGCGCCTTGACAGTTATTATCGCTCGGACCGTGCTTCCCCGGGCCGTGGTTTCTGCTGACTCCCAGTTCAGTGTCCCTTTTTGATGGATGAGCTCTCACAGCTGCTCGCCAGAGATTCTTGCCTGTCTGAGGCCACGCAGCTCTCGCCGTGGGCTGAATGATTGACTAGCAGGCCGGGCCACGCTGCCTTTGGTTGCGGCTCGCCTGGAGTGGATTTTTTTCTTCAGTTTGATGGCAGACGAGCACACTGTAACCTCCGGTAAGAGGATGAGAAGGAGGAGGAGGTGGAGAAGAACAGGACCCAGTGAATAGGTCGTGAATTGCCTCATTCTCACAGCCGCAGACTCAAGGTTATTTTTAAAAGCAGAGAGCACGTTGGAAATATTGCCTTTGTCTGTTGACTTTACTTCTTATATTAAAAGAGATACAGTTACCCTTTCGAAGCCAACATTACATGGCTTTTACAGATTAAAGTCTTTATTGAATGTATGAGAAAAAAAAACAGTCAAATATCATTCCCATATCTTACCCACGCAATAAAAGAAGCTAAGTTAAACTTTAGCGTTTTTCATTTCTTTGTGAAATGTATTCACAGCCGGGGTTGTCAAAACACACTAATTCTCAATTTATGTAACCATATTAAAGGTTTAATTGATTGTTACCTATGTCCTGATTCATAGCATTACGCTTCTCGGGATAGAGGTCTACGTGAATATTGATTGTTTTGTCACAGTAATTCAATATTCTCACATTCATGCTCCATAAATATTTGTCGCAAGTGTTCTACCTGAAAGAAAGAGCCCATGTAACCTTTTAATAATATGATCTTAAATGCTGGTCTCCAGCCTGTATGGGGCTTCTAAATTGATTTAATTTTATGGCTACAGTTCTAGTTTGTGCTATGTGGGTATTGCGCCGTGAGATCAGCATGCAGTGTTAAGGCAGTGGTTGTGCAAAACAAAAAATGCAACATGTGCTAATGAATAGCCACCCATGAGATATACTTAATTAGTCTGTTATGTGTTTCCTCACAGAGACCACTGAGCTGCTCAGTTTAACAGAGCACACTGTGTAGCATGGGGTGGCATGCGCGGATGCAGGTATGTTGGCATAGCACCTTGCGCCAGCACACTCAGAATGTGCTAACTTATACGGCTGTTAATTTCCCAGTGTTCAGTTTAAGAAGAAGAGATTTTCTTTCACGCTAGTCAAGGGTAGGGGCCCCGTGCTGAGGGAGTCTGCCTGAAGATGTTTTTAATAACTGTAGGTACATCCACTGTCTATCCCTGTTCTACCTCTAAATTACCCCTTCATAGTCTCAACAGCCAGTGTCTCACATAGAGACAGAAAACCTGCAAACATTAGAATGGAAGCACACGGCTGCAGCCAACCATCTCCTTTTATGTGTTTGATATTTGTGGCCGCTGTTATTGATTTCGTGTCAGATGGTTTGAAATTTTTAACAGTGCAGCATAAATATTTTAAAGCATTTTTTTTCATGGCTAACTTTGAAGATTTTTAAATACAGGCTGAAACCTTGGGGCTGCTGTCTCATTTAACTTAACAGTCTCAGGTAATGTGCCAGATGCCTTTGATCCTCCGGTCTTACATCCCAGTTTTCTCCTTGTGTTTCTGTTAAATTGGTAAAGCTGAGTCCTAGTAGAATTAATTAAAAAACTTTAGTTGAAATTTGTTGTAGTCCTAAGCTGTCTACATTTAGAATGCACTGGCCTTTTAAATTTTACATGCATTTAATTTATTATTGAACAGTTAACCAAGATTTGCACGTAATATGGCTCTGTGAAGCTCTGAAGTATAATAGCCATGCAAAAAAAAATGGATACGCAATGAGTCATTAGGTGTGCGGTGAATTATCATTGTACTATTTGCAATTTTGGTTTCAGCAATTTGTGTTCAGGCTGATTTATTTTTTCCAGAACTCTGTCAACAGTGCATTGCCTCTTACTATAATAAAATAGAAATATTATCATCAAGACGTCTTGCAGTTGAGAAGTTTGACATGCTTTTTATTTAAACTCCAACCTCACCATGGAGAAGTTTGATAGCTCCATAGAGAGGGAAAGAGTCTGCTGTCCTGACCCAACATTCCCACAGCCATCTACAGCAACCTCCTTCCCCTGCAATTTTTACCATATTTTTCCCATCTGTCTCCTGAATGGACATACATATACGTTGTCCAGTTGTCTGCACTGCCCTGTGTGACATACACCAGTGAGGTGTATTTAAGCACACTCAGGTGACACACCTGCCCAGCTTCAGCAGCTGCTCTCCTTATGCCTGGCTCTTTTCCTCCCTCCTCGCTGACAGGTTGGATGACAGGTGGGTTGCAGCTTAACGTGGACTGAGGAGATGCGCCCAGGGTTTGTCGTGACTGGTAGAGACGTCATAGTTTTCCGCACAATTCACTTAATGCTGTTGCGCTGTGCAGATCCCTCTTTCCTTTTTTTGGGTGTTGCGTCGTGTGATGATTATGCCATAGGAGAAAGTGAAAGGGGGCGTGGTCTTCTGCTGGTGGAATACCTGTGTCAACAAAGCCAGAATCCCTTTTGTGCTAGAATCTTTTGTGCCTTGGTGTTATTTTTGATTTCATGTTCAGGAGTTGCTGGACTGACAGCAATTAAGTAGGAAATATTTGCCCTTTCATTGTAGAAACATTTACTATACAAGCAGAGGGGTGGGGGCCCTGGGACCAGGAAGCTTCTGTGCTATAGGATACAAGGACATAATTAATCAAACCAATATAATCTTCCCCTAACCACCTACACAATACAAAAAAATTTTATTTGCACTGGTTAGTTTTACACATATTTAATGTTCTTTCTGAAAACATGTCATTCCTCATAAATATACAGGTGAAGTGACGGTAGTAGCCTCTTTCAGTAGGATAATGCAGCCTGCTATACTGCAAAAATCATTCAACAATTGTTTGAGGAACATAATAATGAGTTCAAGGTGTTACTTGGCTCCAAATTCTCCAGATCACAATCCAATTGAGCATCTGTAGGATGTGCTGTAAAACAAGTCTGATCCATGGAGGCCCCATGGCAACTCACAAGACTTAAAGGATCTGAAACTGACGGTTTGGTGCCAGAAACCACAGAGGTCTTAGTGGAATCCGTGCTTTGAAGGGTCAGGGCTGTTTTGGTGGGAAAAGGGAGACCTATTCAATTTTACACATTTGGTCATAATGTTATGGCTGATTGATATGTGTGTGTGTGTGTGTGTGTGTGTGTGTGTGTGTGTGTGTGTGTGTGTGTGTGTGTGTGTGTGTGTGTGTGTGTGTGCAGCTAAGAGGATACTGCAACTGAGGACCTGAGCTTGACGCACACACCATCTGTAAGCATCTTTTTGTAAAATTACACCTACTGCTGATAGTACGCTGGCATGGTGGCATGGTGGTTCGTACCGTTGCCTCACACCTCTGGGCCCGGGGCTCGACCCGCCTTGGGTCTGTGTGTGTGGAGTTTGCATGTTGTCTCTGTGCTTGGTGGGTTTTCTCCAGGTTCTCTGGTTTCCTCCCACAGTACAAACACATGCAGGTCAGGTTAACTGGCGTTTGCACATTGCCTGTAGTGGGTGTGCCCTGTGGTGGGTTGGCGCCCCACCCTGGGTGTCCCCTGCCCTGTGCTTCCTGGGATGGGCTTCCAGCTTCCTGTGACCCTGAATTGGATAAGGCGGTAAAGTGAGTGGACGGATGTAACATGCACTGCTTAGTGAAAATAATTAGACAGCTCCATTTTCTCAAATCTGATCTCTTACAATAATCTCAACAAAGCTGGCAAAAACATTATAGACGGAAAAGAGTTCATTACTCAGCGAGGTCCATACTTGTTACTGGGCTTGAAAAAAGCACGTCTTCATTATCGCACAATAAACAAAAGTGCTTAATTTGTGTTTATTTGATTTGAACAGACTCTTTAAAACGGTGTTTGCTGAGCCGCGCTGCAGTAATGAAGCTAACAGTGCCAGTGCAGCGTGAAGGCCAAGCAAAGATGACAAAATGAAACGCAGACGAGGATGAAAATGCGATGCCTTTGGCCTGTGAGCTTCAGCATTATTTATTCTGCGTCTGCTTCGGTGGTGCGTGACTTACAATATTTGAGAATATGGACTTACATTGTTAAAGTCTTCATATAAAGTATAGTCAGCTCAATTTAAAGGCCTATGAAGAGGATGATCTGGTCAAGATGATCATCCTACATCACGCTACCTTCTGGTTCTTACATCATGGGTTTGATCTCAATGACATCGTTTGCTGACGGTGAATGAGAGCCCAGGCTGTTGGACTAAATTTTCTCTCTTCCTCAGAGAATGGGAGGGTAAAACTCAGCCAGTGGATGTTGTCTGTCCATGGCACACACATATCCTGTGTATCCCAAAGTTAATCTACCTGCTTGTCTGTTAATCACATCCAATGAAGACAGTTGTGGCAAATGATAAATAATAACAGATAATGAAGAGTGAATCTCAGACAGCTGTTTGTTGCAACTAAAAAATAAGTAAAAATAAACCAGCGGTTGTAATTTACATAGAATTGCAGTTTAAATGCTGTTAACCTGAAAATGTCAGAACCATAATATCTTCCACTTTCAGTCTGAACAGCACGTTTGTAATCCAAGAAGGTGTGTTCCTGTTCTATATGTCTGTATTTGTACTGTGAAACTTTGCATTTGTCATCTCAGTGTTCTGTGCAGTTGCAAACCTATGCAAAGCTAAAAAAAAAGCTATCACGAATGCTGAAATTGAATGGGTAATGGTAGTATGTTTCAGTGGTGGTTGTTTCTGTCATGTGTGATTCGCAGTGTCCCAGGGTGACAGCTTGGCACCTTGAAAGGAGGGTGCAGATCTCCAAATGGATCAGTTGGGATCTCCAAATGGATCGATACAGATCAACACAGATTTGCAACTAGTTTTGTGGGATTTGTTTGTACTGCTCAGGGTATGGCTCATAAACTGTTGGCACTCACGTTTATTGCCCTGGCTCTGGGAAGACTTGTCCTCCATTGGTACACAAATTTACTTGTGTTAGTCCTTTTACAAAGTGCTTTGATATAGGTGCCCTTTACATTCGCACCTGTGGAGTTTATGTGTCTGTAAATGCTGATACAAGTTGTCAGAACCTTAGGGAAAATAAATTACAAATATATAGAATATCTGGTCTCCGCATGTATTAGTCAGGCATTTCCAGAAATTTCAAATCATGTCTTGATGCATAAAAATGCAGTAACACTACATAAACATCCTGTACTCTTGCATACTGAAATACGTCTTTTTGTTTCATAGAAACCATAATAAGCCCTGAAACTGCAACACCTGAGTTTACAGTAGTTATTCACCTTTACCATTGTATGTTTTACATTGATGTTCCTCCCAAACACCTTTTCTCCATGCATTCCCCCCCCACCCCACTGTCATTCATGCAGGCGTGGCAAACAATACAAAACAAAAACGCCAGATATTCCACAACAGAAAGTGAGCTCCAAAACACTTTGACGTGTTTGTTTTTCAGGAGAACCAAGTCAGGGGAGACATGGAAACCTGAGATAAACACAGAGTGCGCAAGGATGTGTTAGTTAAGCAAAACAGTGCTGAGCTGACATCTCTCAGCAGAAGAGAAGTGCAGCATGAGCACATTACTGTTGTGAAAGGATAATTGTGTGAGATTATACTTCAGCACAGTCCATTTTCTAAAAAGTACTGAAATATTGTCTGTTTGGGTCGTTTTTCACGTTTTAAAGTAAATTAACATAATTATATTACATTACTATTTTATGGTAATGTAATAATATACCATTTACCTTTAAAATGAAATAAAAAGGTATTATTCTCTTTCTGCTTTGATTTTTTTTTTTGTCTCTGACATTTATGTGTAATTACTTTAATAACATGGCTTCACTGGCAGCAATTACAACAGTTTTCCCTGTTTCAGTTTGGAGGTTTGGAACGACTCACAAAGTTCACTAATGCATTTGTAATAACACTTGTTACACATCTACTTGTTAAGGGTGTTGAAGGAATAGTTTTCAAAGACTTTGTAGAAAGATAACAAAAAAATATCCAGTAGACGGCTGATACATTTATAAAGCCTGCACGCGCGTGTGTGTGATTTTCTGTGTGCGTGCATGCACAGTGTCTGCACAAAGAAGTTAAAATGCTCCTGTTTACAAACATTTGTGTCCTGAGTAAAATGAGAAAAAAAAATTATGTGTTTTTTCCGGGACAGAATGTAATCTTTCGTGAGAGGTTGCATCTGCTACTCTCCATCAGGCATTGTGGGTAGTCTTGTCCAATGTCCTCAGAGACAGAACAGTAATTAATAGAGGTGTGAAGCCAACCATACAAGCACATTTTACACACACACGCACACACTGGTCCACTGCGGAGAGATGCTGCTTGGGTTTGTATGTGAACATGAAAATGCCCTGGTTTTGTTCTGGTTCTTACTGGTTAACTACTCTTCCTTTCTCCTCCCTATCCTGTAAGGAAAAGTTCCTACACCAAGTGAGAGAAATGCTTCAAGTAGTCAGGACTGAGAAGGTCACCTCAGAACACTGTAAACATTAAAGAAGTGTTTAGAAACAGGCTCTTGTGTTTCTTAGCTCTGTGAGGCTTGGTAGGTCACAAAGGAAGATATGCTTTTTAGAAAAAGTGGTTCCACTGAGGGTGGCGTTCCAGTGAGGGGATTGTTTACATATTCGACTCATGGCTTCACCTCGGAGGTTAGTTAGGGACAATGTGTAAGAGGTCTGATAACTGATGAAAGAAACCAGAGCCAGGGGAAACAACAGGAGACAAAAGAATAGCAGGAGCACAGACTTGTTATGACTTGGAATTTGGATTCAGTGTGGATGACTGATGGCTGGGAGTACTCAGTCACATTGTGAAAAAGTGAGTCTGTCAGCAGAGAGAAACTCACCAAATCAGGGACAGGAGCATGGTAAAACCTTTCAAAAGAACACAACAAAACCTACAAAACATAATAAAATGGAGTGAGGAGAAATGAGTATAAGAGAACAGTCGCCTAAGTGAACGGCTTTAATCCACTGCCAAAACACACGGTTTCCGGTGAACATTGGGTATCCTGGCATAGGAGAGGAAATGGTGAAATACCTTGGGGTTAGAGGTGCACCACACATACCAATGCACAGGACACTGGCAGTCAGTCAGATCCAAGCTGGTCAGCAACATAGGGGCAAACCTCTCTCGTTTCTCAGAGCAACAGACTCCGCCCTCTTCTAGGGCTCATGTTCTGGCAAAGAGACAGCCACAGGTGCTTCATATGTCTTTCTCAGACCCAGGCCCGAGTTAGCTGTGGTAGCCCACATGAGCAATCTGTGGCCAGACGGGCAACTGAAGCACGTCTGCTCTGGAAGAGCTGTGGTCTGTAATAGCAATGAAATTATATTGCCGGCAGTCAACATTCACTTTCTTAGAGGGAGCTGTCTATGTCCAAAACAAACATAAAGGGATCATTCTTTTGAGTTTCGCTGCTTTCCAGACAGTCGTTAGTTTTGTGTTAACAGCTTGTTCTTAGGTCAGTCATCCGGCTCCAAGCACTTCAGAATCTGCTGGAAGTGCAGTGGACGCCCTCTTACACACCCTAAGCAGTCCGTTTACTTGCTCGCTTCCCCCCCCTTATTTTCTCTCTCTGGCTTTCTCTGTCTCTCACTGGAGTGCTCTACTGGAATAACAGAGTGGTATTGTCAGATAGAGAGCAGTAACGATCTCCGCGCAAGCTGGGTGCCGTGATTATGTTTCACGGAATGGCTGAAGGCTCGCCCAGACCCAAAAACACTTTGATTCTGTTCCAGAGCATGACGTCCCTTTCCCTCCGCTGCGGCGCACACAGGCTCTGCTGTTCCAGTAACTAACGGTCTGTGCAGGACGACGTGATGTTCCAGTCGCTGAGCTTGGACTGAGGCAGGAGGGAAAGTTCTTTTAAAGTCACGCATACTTGACTCTAACTCCAAGCCTAGGGTGACTTAGCCGCTGTAATTCAGCCTTAGGTTAGACTTGTTTGGTTCGTAAATTGTGGCCCCCGGAGCTAAGATCCTGGGCTGACACATGTAAAGGGGAGATGTGCCACCACCAGAAAAGCTATGTATTTACCTTATATGTCCTATATATTGACCATAAGGTTGAGCTTGTCTGCTTGATGGACAATCAGGATCTAGAGGCCCCCCAGTAGCTGCTGCCCCCACCCTTATTCTTTAGTGATGGGACGAGCTGTGCATGGCCTGAGGGGAAGAATTTGCTTTGTGCCAGGGCTGTAAAGTACACAGGCAAATGACAATGTCCACTAACAAGACAGCGCCTGGAATTCCCTGCCTGTTCCTTAGCCTTTGTTGTTTTGTGTGTGTGTGTGTGTGTGTGTGTGTGTGTGTGTGTGTGTGTGTGCGCGTGTGTGTGTGTGTTTGTGTTTGTGTGTTTCCACTGGAAGCCAGTGACACATTGGAATGTTCTGCCAGTCTCCTCTGGAAGACACATGAGAATGACATTACCAAGTCAACTCAGGTTTGTGAAGAATTCTCAGGCAGAAAAAGCCTCTTTTGTTTTGTGTTGTTGTTTAATGTTTCTGTGATTCCTATCTGAACTCTCCAATTTGTGCTTGTTGTGTTTTCTTAATCCACAAAAGAGCTTTTCTTTTAGGATGTTTGGTAATTTTTGAGAAGGCCTGTTATTTATACTGAAGAGAAAGGGGAGGGCGGGTTACGGGGGGGTTTCTCTTGATAGCTGGGGAAGAGCTAAGAGTTGGGAACTGTAAGAACATGTGCTTCTTGTTCTAGCAGAAAAGCAAGTCTTGTGCCATCTCATTGAATGTGAACTTTAGCTAAGTGTCCTCATAAACCTTCATACCTGGGTCAATGCATCATTGTTCTCATCGCGGTACTTCCTTCAGCACATTATTAACGATGACCTTTGCCCTTTGCCCTTTGGCCATTTTCCTTCTTCACAGTATCTCATGTGCACACTTTAACCCCTGCTTCTCCTGTCTAGCTAACAGCACTTTAACGGCCATACAGTGGCCTCTTTCCCTGTTCCAGAGATCATGATGAAGCTTTCATAGATATACACTGAAATGAGAATCGATCTCAGATACATAATATACATGGACAGCGCAGTGTGAGATCTTAATACGCATGATGAACACAATCACTGGGCGGTTGTTGTCCCATTGAAATGTCAAGACAAAACAGAGCCAAAACAAACATTTAAAAGCAAGCCATTTGTCCCAAACCATCAGATCACTTGCTGTATAATCTAATAATGTAATCTTTCTTTTGAGGGATTATATATGTAATCTATATAGAAGGATTATTATATAATCTAATAATATAATCCCTTACTGATGGATTTATATATATATATATATATATATATATAATATAATATATATTGAGGGATTGTTATATAATCTAGTAATTTAATCCCTTTTTGAGTTGCCTTTTTGGTTCTATACAGGGTACCAAAGAAGTAATATATGTAAACAAACGACGTAATATATTGCTTTAATGTAACACAGATCAAGTTCATTTTGCCGACAAGCTATGTTTTGTTCTTTTATCAGTAAACATTGATGCTAACTGTCAGTAAGTACATCACTAAGTACATTCAGTAAATTTTATATGTACTATAAAATAATTAATTAGCTTGGGACTAGTATTGTATATACATATAATACACAAAATATCCTAGACAGATGTGAAGTAGTCAGTCATATGTTTTACAAAGTTGGTCATACTGTTATGATTTTCCAAAAGATGTATATGCTAAGTAAAAATGCAAACCACTGTTTTGCCTAACATCTAAAGTGAACACACAGTTGTGTTACAGTGTGGGAAAGTATGTCCCTTCTGGGCCCCCATATAAATAACTTTGAGCAACAAAATGTGCTTCCCAGGGAGACTACGAGAACAGCAGAAACACAAGGTGTATTTTAAATTCTTTTCTTTCTGTGCACTTTCATTCACTGTAACCTGCAATTAAATACTGCACCAACAAAACACCTACAGTAAATGTAGTAAATGGATGCATTCTATAAGCCATTTTCCTGGATGTGGTTTGTACAAAGTTGCATCTTTTCCTTTAAGATAAATATTTCTTAACTAACACAACACCTGGGTCACATGACAATGAAACTGGGTGAAAGGATATGGGATTGGAACAATACTGTTGAGCAAGACAAGCTTGAGGACCTTCTCTGCAGCCTGGTGATCATCTCTGCAGCCAGGTGATCATCTCTGCAGCCAGGTGATCATCTCTGCAGCCAGGTGATCATCTCTGCAGCCTGGTTATCTCCTGCTGTTTCTGTCTCCTCAGGCACAGTCCATGAAGTACTGGGATAGTCTGTAACCTGACCTTCTTGCCACGGCTCAGTCTGACTGCAGGTCAGACAGCAGGGGCTTCTCAGTGTGCCCTCGTATTCGGAAAGGAATGCCCACAGTGGAAGAGTGCCCGATGTTTGAGTATGTGTGCACTTCTGCGTTAGCTGCTTAATAAGATGCCTCCTCTGAGATTTGGCTACAGTTAAGGACTTTGAAGGAATGCTGCTCTGAGGTGTTAGTGTTTCCTTCAGTCAGCGGGTGTGAATTTTAAATACTCTGGTGACCACGTTGTTTGCCTGCTTGGCTATGGCAAGAAGCTAAGGACAAACCACGCAGAATGATGTTCTCCTCAGGGCTACACAATTTTTGTACCGTGTTTGTTTGCTCATGCTGTTCCACTTTTACAGCAAATCTTCTGTCATTTGGTTTGACAAAAATCCCAATTAAAATTTCACATAGAGTACGTATTAATTAGCATCATTGTAGTATCTGGGTAGAATCAATTTTTAATGCCATAACTGTTCGAAATGGCTTCACGAAAGAAGACAAGGCCCTGTGGCTAATTAAAAGTGTAAAGGTTTGAGCTGTTGTTCAACAGCTGCCTCATCTCTTTAAGATGAAATCCAAACATCTCCTCCATACAGTTCCTATTCCTCTCTGCCACTCTCATCCTCTGAGCAGCAGACCTTCAACTGTGGAGTTCTAATCTTAGAAGAGAGCATGAAACACTTCTCATATTTTGTGCGTTCAAACTGAATGCTTTCATTCCTGATCTTTCTGCGTTCCTTTATCCTGGCCTGTCCACTGGGGAATATAACTCTGATACAATGGATATGCTCGAGCTGTCTGCTCCCCGTCCATGTGGCACCAGAACAGCGGCTGACAGACTTTTCTCATTCATTTGTCACCCTGATGATTTCTGCTCCTCAGCTCCCCATAGAAGCTGGAGCTTGTGATCTGCCTGAGATCCTTGGTCATTTCATGATTTTACAAAAAAAATTTTAGGAATTCACCTACCCTTTTGCCAGCACTTTTCATGCATCGCCGTGCAGCACTGAAGATGCGGCGGGAAACAATAGAGGTGGGCGTCGCTCTTGTCTTTAATTTAGGGGGAAGAACGCGCTTTTTTTCAGCTGAAGATGAGTCAGCTCTTCAAGCATGACTTCAGATGCTTTGCTGGAACCGCAGGAGCAGAAAACCCTCACCAGCATATTTGCCACGCTCTCTCTGACAGCCTCCTCGACTCGCATGGCGTCCTGCAGGAGGTAATGTGATCAACTGTCTCCCAGATCAATGCCTGCTGGGCCTCAGGGATGACAGCGCTCAGGGATCTAACAATAGGACTGTCAGTTTGTGTCCCAATATCGCTCCATCACGGTGCATTATCTGGCCTGCGACGCTGCAAGCACAGCCGACACTCGTCTTCGCTCAGACACCCGATCGCTCCGGGAACGAAGCGCATGTCGGGAGCGCGCCCCCTTGCTTCGCCATGGAGACGGAGAAATGATCGCTCAGCGAAGGCTGAAATCCTTCTTGTGTGCCATGGCTTTCTGATGTGGATGAAATCTCCCCCCGCCACAAAAACAGCACTTAGCTTTGAGATGAATATTGTAGGCTTTTGTGACTTTATCAGAGAGGCTGTAATTCCTGCATGCTGTCCAATTGAGATTTTGTGCTGCTGAAACACCCTGCCTTTCAGGGTTTCTGACAGGCCACACACAGCAAAACTTCTGTAGGGCTGGGAACGGCTTAATTATGGAGAAAAACTGGGAAAAATAAATCTGAAAATATAACTGCAAAGAAGATGGTCAAGAGTAGTGCACAGAACACTGATAAAAGACGTTTCAGTCTGAGGATGTATTTTTTATGTACAGAATATCATACAACGGCTATTTCAAAAAAGTTGGGATGTTTTGTAAAATGTAGATAAAAACAAAATGCAGTGATTTACAAATCCTTCTTAACATATATTCAATAGAATACAGCACAGAGACAATATATTTAAAGTTGAAACTGAACGACTGTATTGAGTTTTGTAAATAAATGATTATTATACAGTGTTTGGGACAGTTGACCCCTCTCAAATGTATCCAAAGGTGATAGTTGTATTTTAACAAGAGCAAGCCTTTGCTGAAAGCAGGAATCCTCAGATCTTTAGCCATTTAACAGTGATGGTTAAACCATTCATCCATCCATTCTCTATACCGCTGGTCCAATTCAGGGTTGTGGGAAGCCTGGAGCCCATCCCAGGAGGCACAGGGCAGGGGACAACCAGGACAGGGCACCAACCCACCACATTTTAAACCAAATTATTATAATACTTTTATCATAATATATCTGTGTTATATGTACTGCGTGCATATGCATAGCTGTACATCATATCAGAAATTAAAGTAAGGCACTGTGAAAAACAAGTGTACATATTAGCTAAATGCAGCTGGATGAGTTGCACTGAAGGCCATTGAGAAGATCCAACTGGGAAGAACATACGCATGTTTTTCTTGGAACTCAGGTACAGAGTCATGGTTCAGTGGGAGGGCTCTGGATACTATAAACTGTGAGGTGAAGGCGTACAGCCGAGTGAATGTGAGACTGTCTGGTTACCTCTTCTGGGCGGGGAATACGAGACGCGCCAAGGAGGCCAGCTTCACCATACCAGAAATCACTGTTTAAATCCTACTTCGGAGCTCTGCTGTACACTGCACTGTGCTGTAGGATCTTATCTAAGGGCATACGATTGCTCAATTTCCATGAAATGTACAGATAAAATAAATTAGTAGTTATTGATGGTTGCCTGTGAAATGTGGAATGACATAAACATGATGCAGTAATATGACATTATGGACCAGTATGTCGCTGGTCATAAAAAGTGATTGAGAACACAACCCCAAATAACAGGGCTTTCAAAGCAAAAGCTGTGAATACAGTATCTGCCAGTGATCTGTGAGACATTTATGAGAATAGGTGAGCACCCAGTGTTTGTCTTTCCTCTTCACTGTGTGGGATAGGTAGACTATTGGGTTGTGTTTCATTAAGCACTTTAGATGACCATGGCTGTAAACTCCTTAAAGGTCACAGTTTTCCAACAGGCTTCTATTTGTTCCATGTTTTGTCATCTACAGTGTTTTTTGTGTGTTAATAACATTTATTTCCATTCAGCATAATTTTCATCAGTTCGTGTTTAGCAACACCCATTGTGCATATGTGTGTAGCAGATATTTCACAAAATAAAATAGTGCTGATATACCATGGAGTTGTGTCATCTTGAGAACTTCACACTGCAGCCTCTGGTGTGGCTCTGCAGGTGAATGGTACTCCAGAAGACACATGCTATGCTTATAAAGTGGGATAACTGGTATGACTAGGAAGTTGTCATATGCATATGACAAAAGAGGCATCTTTTTTCTTGTACCTGCAAAATCCACCTTTTCTCCATACAGTAACAGTAGCCACCATTGTCTGCAATTATCACATGGGCCGACACCTTGTGGCTTCATGTCCCTGGTATATTAACACTTTTACAACAAGTTTGCAGATGAACATCTCAGAGAAGTGTCAAAAACATTTGAAAAAAATGGTGTTGCCATGGCAAGGTTTTATGTATTCTTTGATCAGTTCAGCAGTGAATTACTCAGTGCAGAAATGTGCAGAGAATGAAGTTGTCAACATTTTTGAAATTAACACAAAAAAGCAAGTAAAACGGTGACATAAACATTGAAAAAAAATGTAATAATGGTGTGATGTTTCCCCTCAGGATAATATGAGTAATTACCGTAGAGTAAATTACAACAGTACAATCCTCAGGAAAGTGATGTCCTTTGGTTACACTTTATATTAGTTCGCTGGGAGTCTTGGCAAACACAGGGAGGTCACAGTAACCCCTGTATCAGCTTGGAACACATTAGACAGTCTTTCTTAAGACATGGGATTTAGAGTAGTGAATTTATATAGAGCTCAGTGGCTTGGATTCCTCAGCAGCACTCTCCAGCTGAAGTAAGAACATGTGTACAAGTCACATCCATTGTGAATTTTAATATATATATTTTTTTTCATTTTGCGTTGGCACCTCTCTCTGCTGTAATGTGAAAAGGTCAAGGTACAGTGCAAAATAACTCTTTTATCTGCATGGCAATTCTGTTTTAAGCGGTGGTTAGTGAAGCTGTTGTAGGCAGCGTAGGCTTTTGAAGGACCTTGCTAATGTTCCTACACAATGTCTCCATGAAGGTTCACACACCAGTGAATTTCCAAAGATCTTTTGTTCAAACTGCCTGTTTAAGATGTTTGAGGTTCAGCCACAGGCATCTTGTACACCAGAGCTGGAGTAAGTCTTCAACATGACTAGTTGGTTATTATATTGCATTACAAATCTGCTGCATTGTCCTCAGTTTTGGTGGGATGTAGTCAGATCATCGCTAGCCTCTGACCTGTCTTTTTCTCTTTACTCTTCCTCCTCCTCTTCCTCCTCCTCCTTCATTGTCCGAAGCTCCTGTTGTTGCGCTTGTGACAGGCAGCACTTTCTCCAAAGGTAGCCATGGCGATGTGATCGTGTCCTGCACCCATGGTGGTCTGATGGGTGGTGGCTTCCTTTTTGAGGAGCTTGTCACAAACACAAATAATATGGTTCTGAGGGGTAGGTGGCTGTCCTGCCGCAAAGAAAAGCAGACACCAAAAAAAAAAGTGTATGGGACGAAGGCCTCTGCCTCATTTGCACAATGTCCGTGCTTTTATGGTCCGCAGATGAAAGGAAACTTTTTTCATCTGTGAGCGGGCACACTCAGAGAAATTAATTGCCAGTTTGGTGTCATCCAGGGACAATGCCAAGGACACAAAGCCAGCAGGACGCAACACAAACATATTTTGTGCTTGTCAGTATGACCAGACCAAGGGGAACTAGAAAGAATGTAGTATTTAACGCAAAAGACTGAGAATGTTTGTAGGTTTACAAGGTAAAAATAAATGCATTGAGCTGCCTGCCATCTCTGTTGCTGGTATCTATACGTGTGTGTAAAGCTAAACTTCATCTGAGGGCCTCTTACATAAGCAACAGAGACACACAGCTGTTCAGCAGCTGTCAAAAGTCATTAACACAGCGGTGGCTCTGTGTGTTACGCTGGAAAACTGCAGACACCTCCAGCTCTGGGAAGTTACACACTGATTCCCACAGATAAACACGATGCCTGCGTGTGTCATTATCCAAAGTGCTCTAAAAACAAACATGCACCCGCTGACACAGAAAGCTTGCTACCAATTACTTAAAACAAAATATAGGAGGGGGGGGGTACAGAATATGCTGTTAATGTTGTCATAGTCAATTATCCAAATCCAAGGTCCCCCAAGGAACCAATTATCTCATTAGAAGAGGCAGACAAAACAAAATGAATTATTTCAGCTTAAGGGAAGTAATGCAATAAGGTGCGTCTGGGATTTTGTTTGTTTTAATTTTGTTCTTGCAAACATGAAATTAATAACATGACAACTCAATTTTTTCTAAAGTCGCTAGCGTGTCCACAGCAGTAATGTTTTCAGTAATGTCTGATGCTTGTAAACTGTATCTTACCGCAATATATGATGTTGGACCTTGTTACAGTAAAAGAGACGTTTGGTACAGGTGTCAAATTTCGCCTCAAAGCTGATATACCGCATGCATGTGACAAATGTGGTCCTCTGCACAGCAGATGCCCTGAGCGCGCTGCATGTGGTCTGAGCTGTGGCCCTCTCCACGCTGAGCCAGAGGGAGATTATGCTGATATATCTCATGCCCCAAGGATGCTGATGTAATGTCCTGCAAAATGTAATTGTGAGGGACATTTGCTTTTTCGATCGAACCTTCTCAGTAGCGAAATCGATCACAGTAAGGCGTCTTATGAGGCTTTGTTCCCCCTTTAGACATTTCCTTGTGCAAATCAACTGCTGATTTTATTCCTGAGATGTAATGAGCCATAATGGTCCAGCTTCTGTCTGATTGCTGTCGTAGCCCCTGTATGTATGCATGAATCTGCATGAATTGGTCAACCAATATGAAACTTCAGTGAAGGAGCTGTGCGGGTTTTGTTGGAACTTCTGCTGCTCTGAACTGCTGATGGAGGGATCTAAACACAGCCTCAATCTCTGCAGCATACATTTACAACCCTACCAATGCATTTACAATAAAAACCATGAAACAATTTCAAAAATTCAACTTTGCAAAAAATTGTGTTTCATTCTGCATGCTAAAACAGCACTAGTGTTTTTAACAACGGATGTCTGAAACCCGAGTGAAGATGGTTAAATAAGCTGCAGTATTAGCAGTTTACTTTTGTGTACCTAATTGCAGTCTTCTTCCAACTCTTTTCACTTACTACTCCCGAGTTTAAATTTAACATTTAGTGCGTGACAAATTGAGCACAGGTTTCCAATAGCATTTACCAACATGTACTAACATGATCATGTAACCATTTTTTCATAATTTTTCCACAACATTTTATGGCCAATTTTTCTTTATCGCATCACCAACATCACCTCAACATTGCTAGATGTCTGTGCAATAATTACAACATCTGAAGACATAGCAAACAAACAATGACTTTAACCTAATGTGGCTTGATGGCTCAATGGGTAGAACATCAAGCAGGGATGCAGAAGTTTCCTGGTTTGAATGCCAGCCCTGGTGTGTCTTTGAGCAAGACACCCAGCACTAGCTCATTGTAACATGCATATGAAATGGTGTAAGTTATTTTGGATAAAAGTGTCTGCTAAATGAATAAATATAGCTGTTTTTAAATAGGCTCAGTATATGAACTGTTAATAATTTGGAGTGCTGTTGGCTTTGCAGTTAGAGGACAACAATAAAAAGCATTGATAGGTGGTGAGAGTTGCAGTGTTCGCCATCCTCTCGCTGCTTTTGGTTTGTGTGGTCAAAGATCCTGGTAACCTCAGCTGCCTCCAGCACAAACAATGGCAGGACAGAAAGAGGGCAGGAACGGATGTGCGGTCATAAAATAAAGCTCTGGCAGCCCGTGTAGGCCACAGAGTCAGGGGAGGTGAAATATTACCTGATGTAACGACACAGTGGATACTTTGGATGGCATTTCTCTCTGTATTGTTGTTGACTGGCGCAGCTTCGCAAAGACGAGAAATTAAAAAAATAGCCTAGCGTGCAAATGCTGTAACATGAAGGTTTGTGAACAGCAGTTACCATTTCTGTCAACAATATATTTTATAGTAATCTGTCACCCTGGTGACAAATGTCCTCATTATGGGTGGCTTTATCACACAGTTTTTAGTTATGTGAAGCGTGTCCCTAATAAAAAACAGACTGTTTATTCAGTTGTTCTCCCAGCATAAACTACTGCTAATCTACACCTCTCCTTCTTTGGATTTGTTACATATAGTTTATTACCACTGTTTCATCATCAGTATTGTTTTATAAAGCCCTCAAAGTAAGCAAATGATAGACAGAAACTTAAGGACGCAATCACGGATAAAACTGGTGGACAGAAAGAGTGATGAGCAGGTGGTGGTCCTGGGCCCAAAGTGGTGGGCCATGATTTAACCACAGCAGTCCTGCTCACTCTGTTCCAGCCCAACGGTCCCATGGTGGCCTACCCCTCCCCCATTTAGTGCCATCTGCCCAGCCAGCATGAGAGCTCTCTGGCCCAGTGGCAGGGACCAAAAATGGGCTGGATTTCATTTTATTAGTCAATTACCATTCAGTCACTTTCTCTAATCCAGAAGCTCAGTCGTTTGCTTTTATTGCCCTGTTTGTTTGCTTTTTCACACTTGAATGTTTTTACTGATGCAGTTGCAGTTCAGTAGGTGCCTCGAAGATATTGAAGATTCGAGAGCAAGATCAATGTTATTTGAACTGGTACTTTTTAACCATCACACCATCTGTTGCAGCAGAACCAAAAGAGGTTTCACATCCTCCTGTGCCGCTGTCATTGGTCCAGGTAATGCAAGCAGCCCTGCAACAAAATGTTTGCAATATTCTCCGGTGTTCCTTGTCCTCCAGGCTTAAGATGCCTCGGAACAGAGTGTCCTCAGCTCTTGAGGAGATATTCTCATGGTAATACGAGCGTCATTGTCAAACTCTGGTTCCACTTGGAGCTCAGGCTGTTTACCTATTCAATCTGCCATGCTGTCCCAGATCATTACGGCAACGCCCTGGAAACAATTAAAAGGCGAGTGATGGCTTTCACGCTGTACCTTTCGTTCTCTTCGTTTCTCCTCAACCTCCATCGGACAGGCATGGGAGAATCAGGAATGTCTCCAGGCACAATAACGTGCCCATTGGTATGGCATTATTGTTTGCCTCAACACTGTTTGTTAATAGCTGCACACTTTGGTTATGCACTTCAAAGACGTTCGGCTCAGTTGCAGAGGAAACAGTTATTTAAAAGTGAATATCACTTCCACTCATTTAATGTTCTCATATGCATATACTTTGTTATTGTGTAACTAGAACAAAACTAATTAAAAACTTTGGTTTTTGATGTTCACAAAAAAAAAAATGTAATAACATTTAGAAGATGAGGAAACTGCTAATGTAATGTGTTTTTACATAGGTACGCATAGCTATCTTGTTAATTCACGTGTCCGACGACTTTAAGCATCAAAGCATGTGCGTGCTAAAAATGGACATTTGCCATTTTAAGCTTATGAGGCCTGTTATTGCATCGATCACTGTGCACCAGTTGGAGTTGCTGCGTACTTAGTTTGAAATGATGCTGCAAGCAAACATGAAAGCAGACATATCTGACAAGAGTTTGTAAGAATGTTTGGGTCCTATATAAATTATGCTAGTAAAACTCAGCCTTGTTATCACTTTTTTGTGATAAAGAGTTAAACAAGCTGACATTTTATGAGGAAGTGTTTCTCCACACTCTATATGACAACTCAAGAGTACCTTTATTTTCTTTTGTTTGATCTTTCCTCGAACACCCCTTCCCGCCCCCAGATTGTTTCCATTTTATATGACTAATGGATAAAAGTTCTAAGAAGCATCTATACGTTTCGCTGTCACACCAAACTGCAGTGTTGCCGTTCTTGCTCAGCTATTAAAAAGCCTGTCATGGCTGTCCTCTTCTGGAACGTTCCATTGCAAAACTTTTTTTGACTTGCCATAACTGTATCCGTTGTGTTAGCGGATGAGCGACTGTCCCCAAGAATTGCCCCTTCAGATGGTGGTACGGTTGGCTTCTTCGCAGTGAGGGAGACATGGGCTTGTCCTCATGTCTGCGGCCTGCAGCTCATACGAGCATGCAGATAAGGGCTTCAGTGAGTCTGCGAGAAAAAGCGAACAAGCATGAGTGCTGCGGTGATGGGCGCGGGTGCAGCACTCTGAGCAGGCTGGGACATGTGGAGGGCTGGTGTCCTCAGACTGTGGGTCAGAGTTGACTGCTGATGTGAACCCACACCCCACCCCTCCCAATTTTATTGTCAAAAGGGCAGGGGAAGTAACCCAGTCATCTCCAGCAGCTAACAGGCCAGACTGTTAACCTGTAGATGGAATCAGTGTCAGTGGCCTGTCCCTCATGTGTTCCAGCGTGGCCTGCCTCATGTTGTTTGCTATTCTGCGTCACTGCGCTGCTGTGAGCAACATGAATGCCTGTCCGTGTGGGTGTGAGCGTCTTTTCTGCTGCCTAAGTTTGTGCCTCCTGTTCCTCTCTTCCTCTCTTGCTGTCTTACACAGGCTTACACAGGCCATTAAGCCTGAGAGCTACCAGCCTCATGAATACAAAGTGTGTGCGCCAAGCTTTCCCTTTCCCCATGTGTGCTCTCGCTCTCCCTCCCTCTTTCCCTCACCATTAAAATTGATCTCTCTCTCTCTCTCTCTCTCTCTCTCTCTCTCTCTCTCTCTCTCTCTCTCTCTCTCTCTGTTTCACTCTCTCTCTCCTTTCTCTCTGTCTTGCTGGCTCCACCTCCGACACTGAGAAACTGCTCTGCTTTCAGATTGGGCATGGGCAGTCCAGCCACCCCCCACTTCTGTCTTTCTCTTTCTCTCACTATGTGAGTGAGTGAGTAAGTAAGGCAAAGAGGCAGGCGTGTTTCAACAGATGGCTTAGGCTGTCCTGATTCAGTCACTGACGGCAGTGAATGAGAGCTCAGAGAGAGAAAAGAGAGGGAGAGAGAGAAACAGGGACTCCAGGGGCATGGAACTGTAAAGATACACTTTTTCTCAGTTTTTTTTCTACCTCCCTCTGCTGTTTCTCATTTAACTCCCCCCCCCACTCACCCAACCCCCCTTTCTCACTTTCCTGTGTATCTATATTAGAATCTTTTCTCAGTACATCTGAACGTTAGCTGTGTGGTTGTTAGGCAGCACCTAGAAGCACAAGACAAGACAGGACAAAGCAGGACAGGACAGGGCAGGGCAGCAGTAAAAGGCTTATGACCCTCTGACTGAACTCAAGCTCTGTCCGGACGGACATTAACATTTGCCTTTGAAGAAGATCATCTGCAAGGTACGGTGATTGTCCTACTTTACCGCTCCTCCCGCGATGCACGCACTTGCACTTGCTGCTGATGGCTCTGCTGATGTAACCAGACAGGGAATTCTGGGGAGCAGGCACAGCATCAATATTTAGCTGGACTGGAAAGATGGGCTTCTTTCTCTTTCTTAAAGGAGCCCCTACATTTTTTTTTCCAGTGCATTCATTCAGTCTGTGTTCATTAACAGAACTCCAGCAATGCAAAGTAAAGACTGTCTTCAGCAGAGAAAGTGATAAAGTTTAGCGTGAATGCAGTTCCCATCCGGCGTGGGAAATCAGTCAGTTACTAGGAGGTAACTTCTGTGATGTGCTGAACAGGTTGTGTCTGTCACGAGGCGTGCATCAGGCGGTTCCTATATCTCAGGCAACGGGAAATGTGCGGAGGTTGCAAATATGTCACAGGTACAGCATTGCTTTCCACAGAATTCATGTTTATTTCTGTCTGATGTCATGCCGGGAACAGAGAAGCGCTGTAAAGTCAAATGAAAAAGGTAGGCAATCGTGTTGCGTGTGCAGTCAGAGGCAGACTTGTGTGTTGACTTTGGGAGTCTTACAAGTGCATTTGAGAATAGCTGGGTTGTGTTTGTGGCACGCATTTACACTTGGTTACAAATTCCCACGACAGCGAGACAAACAAACTTGGCCTCCAGAACAGGCCAAGGGGCACGGCTGACTTTCCCGGACTGAGGTCTACCTCACAACCAGGAATGCAAACCAGGAGAAGGCCCATCACGAAACTAAGCCAGCCAGCATGGTCGCTGCACCCTTTCCGAAACACCTCGCTCATTTTTCTTCACTTAAGCATTGCTTAAACGGTTGCTCTTTTATTATAGCATCCTAGCAGCACTGATTTCAGAAAATAAACACTACGTGGCTGTTGTTCTCTGACTGTAACACCGCTTTCTTTCCATGTCTTGGACTGAAATACAACACTCCTGATCGTACCACGCACACAAGTGACATCTGTCTGCTTTTAAATGCGCGTCCTGAAACGGTGACTCACAGACAGTGTTGCACAATGCTTTGCGTTCCTTCCTCAAGCCAATCCCTTCAGATATCGACAGCTCAGAACCCTTGGCCTTCACCCAAGAAAAAGAGAGGAAATAAAATGTATTCAAAGACGGAAACATCTTACTGCTATCTGGTTACCTACTGCTGCTGTGAAATGCTAACTGAAATCACAAGCACTTCGGTTTCCTGGGCCTTCTAGACCATCACTTATGAAACTCGGTGCTTTGGGGACACAGATGTGATCCTCAGATGACATCCACAAGCAGGCACGAAGCCAGAAAGAAAGTGCCATCCGCTCTCCATTGTGGCTACACCCTTCCTGCTCTAACCACATAGTTTTTGCTCAAGGGTGGGGGACTCAGCATTTTCATTTAGAAAATATTTGAACTCCAGTTTATGGAACCCTTAAGGGTCTCAGCAGCAGCAGCAGCAGAGCATGTACAGTACCGTGGGAGTGAACTGATGAAGGCTCTTCTCTTATAGAGCCTGATATTTACTTTAGTGGAACCATAAAATCAAAGAAATTTCACTACACTGAGACCCTCACGCAGGCCAAGATTATCACTCATTGGGTCTGCATTTTCCCCAGCTATTACGGTTTTGCGATCCGTTGATCTGTCTGATGGTAGATTGTGCCGTTTTTCCGTTTTAAGTTATTTGGACCATGGTTCACAGACCTGAGGTCAATGGCCTTGTTACATGTATACAACCTTTCATTTCACTCATCTCTAAGTCAATAACATTAAAAACATGGCAGGTAACAACACTTTAATGGTCCATAACCATGGTGCCGTTATTTATTGTACCCGAGACAGACCACACTTTACAAGCATGCATAGTCTTGTTGGCCCTGACATTATCTCATAGCATCGATCACTTTCCACCGTTTTGAGTTGCTGTTTACAGATTTATTGCATATTTTCACGTTAACTTCAGTTGCGTAGTGAGCACAAAGAAACTTTCAACATTGCTGAATCTAAATCAGACACATGAAGGCGTTACATCTTACCAGCTCTACTCTTTCATTCTTCTATTCTCGTTCTCTCTCTTCGCACCAGCCCACGTTAACGGCGAGCTTGGTGTTAAATGGTAAACACGAACGGCTCTTTGGTGAATCAGTCACGAGATGGTCAGCGCGTGACCTGGGCTGCTTTGTTTTAGCAGCTCAGCATATGGCTCCGAGAGCGCTTCTCTTTAACGGTAAGCGGCAGCGCACACCTCGGTAACACCGTGTGCCTCGTGACCATCTGATGCTATCACATTAGTGTTTATGTGACCCAGATGTCGAATTTGCTTCTCTAAGGATGAGTGGTGGTGGGGCCCCAGTAATTGGCATCTGGTGAGGAGAGGTGCAGATAACTGTGTTGTCCTTATCACCAAGGTTAAACTTTTCAAACCCAACATGCCTCTGACTTTGTTGTTGAAGTGTGTGTGTGCATATGTGTGTGTGTGTTTGTCCAAGACAGGCCACTTTGCAGGTCATCCACTGAGTGTGCATTTGTGACTAGATTTAAAAAAAAAACACTCATCACATGCCATTTCTGCCCGAGGTCTGTGTGGTGTGCGTGAAATCTAGTATTGCATATAGCGCCACACTTTTAGCCCCACCTACTGTAAAAGGCCCAAGCCCCTCCTCCCCTGCAGAGAGCTGTTTGGCCCCCCGGGACTAACGTGCATGCAGCTGTGCGTGACCAGGTGGTTGCGTGCCATTGCAGTTCTGAGCTGAGGCACTAACTGTAAAGGTTAAGGCAGATGTGGGAAGCGCTTTACACTGCAGGCAGGGGTGGTGGTGATGCATGGGGGAGGCTGTAGATTTGGGCGAGGTGCCTCTCTGTGGGGTGGTGCACTAATATATTGGATTTAACAGCAGGAATCCTTTATTGGCAGATACTGCCAGGGTTAGGCCCAGCTCACCACAGGGCTTCCAGCTAAGCTGCCCTGGGGCATGCCAGTGATCCATCAAATCCGCTCCCTTCAGATTCTTCCGGGCCGGGCCGGCACGTTGCTCTTTTGTGCAAAATTCCATTTTATTCTCTTCTACATGCCCAAGTGGGTGGAACAATCTGTAAATGTATATAAAAACAAAAACGGTCTTGAAGACAGGTATCATCACTGAGTTTCCACATACACTCTGCATGTTTTGTGTATTTTTAAAATTCACATCACACAGCACGTGAAGCGGAGTTCCCACGCTTTCCATGCTCAGGTTTTTTTTTTTTTTTTTTTTTTTACCACATGGTGCCTGATGTCAGCCCTTTGATGTTTTTTTTCTTTCACCCCTCTTTTCATTTGCTGAATTATTGTTTTTCTGGCTAGGCGTATCTCCATGTTCTTAGATCACGAGAATCAGACAGCGCAGCAGGATCTCTGCCTGAAGTGCTCCTGCATGGCATGCCCCTGGCCCGCGGGCCCCGGGGGGGGGGCCCCGGGCGCGGGTGGGGGGGGGGGAGCGCCGGGGGCGGAGAAGGCGGGCGGGTGGGCGAA
>JABJVR010038461.1:0-32504 GCA_025773905.1 Chitala chitala
TAATGAGTCTATTCAGGAATGGGTGTGGCTGCTACCCTGATAGGTATATAGTGATAGAATCTTCCCCACTTCCATCACAAGCCTTTTGGTAAAAGGTGAAACGTTTCAGCATAAATGAGAAAGAAGTCCAGTTGACATGAATAAACTTCCAGATAACCTCACCTGGAACGACTGAGAATCTTCTTAGACTTCTAGTTGAAAGAGTAATCTTTTTTTTCTGTACTCCAGCAGTGCTAAACCTGTCTTCTAGGGCAGATGGGATCAGAACACACACACTTTGCTTTCCTCTCGTCCCCATGCATATATGTTTGGATAAAGTGTTTGTCCACCAACAATGGGAAAACTGGGTCATCAGAACCCACTGTGAGATTACTGCATGCTGTCAATCACTGACAGGTTTAATTAACTTTCCATGGGGTGAATAATTGCTTCCATGTGTGTTACTATAATTTACTCTATACAATACTCCCAGGTCACATTGGGTTAAAAGCCTTTGCCTCCCCCCTCACATAATTACTATGAATTACTCGTGTAAGGGCTGTGACCATAGTTGGGTTTGGACCCACACAACCACAATCTAGACAAAGTTAAAAAACAACTAATGCTAGCTCGTGCTAAGATAAATTAAGACCCAAGCCCCTCCCCCCCACTCAGTAGACTAATCAAAATTATCCTTATAGCTGCAAGTTTCTAATGTAGTCTTATTGTGGTACACTGTTAAAGTTCAATATTGGGACAGCTATTTAAATGTATAATAATACTCAGAACAACAAAAGTAGTTTAAGTACTTAACTGATTTTAGGTACTTATTCAATTAATTGACTATTAACAATTTAAGGAAAAATATTATTGCAGAGAATGAAACAGCAAACAATTGCTAGTTGAAAAGACCCTGTTGTAGTCACTTAATCATGTGTGAGACAGAGTTTTTGTAGCTGTGTGCTAACTCCTTCCAGTGTGATAGTCAGGAGTGACATATAGGGGTGTCAGAGAGGAATGATTCTAAGGTCCTGTGACTGACAGGGGCATGTAAATATGAAAGCACAATGTGACTTGCTAATCTTCCAATTCACTCACACTTCACCTTTTATAACTTTACTCTGATGTTCACAATGCAAACAGAGGGAAATTAAGTGGCTCTGTTACAAGTGTGGCATATCTACAAGAATAGCACACCTCCCATGCCTTAACACTGTTAAATAATCCTTGTATGGTGTTCATGTTGAGAAAATATGTAATAAAAGCATGTCAGGCTGATAGGCAGAAATCATGAGGGGGATGTGCCCCCCCCTCCCGTTCCAAAAGGTTGTCCCCCCTGTCCTCCAGTAGGTCACTGTAAACCAAGATATGTCATTTGTGTCCCCCTCAGCAATAGCTCTTGGGAAATATTTCTATTTATTGTCCCCCCAAGAGTAAAATGAGATTTCCGCCACAGGTCAGACTGTATACACATTTCCGGTCTTCAAGGAAACAGTACAACACCCTTAAGACCTTCTTACCACACTGCCTTTGCCTTAAGTCTTTGTATTAAAGCTTACGTGCATATAACCATGTATTTTTGTAACATTTTTATTTGCAGATAAAATCTTGATAGATTTTGTGTCCACGTTACATCGACTGTTACACATCCTTAATTAAACATAGAACAACCACAAGATGGCGGTATAGCGCTGCAGTGGCTAAATAACAGGTGTGGCAGGCAGTTTTGGAATATATAAACGGATCCCTCTATAATGATACAAGTCATAACGATATATTACAACAACATATTAAAACGTGCAGTTGCGAACTTACAGAATTTTATCTGTTTGGGCAGAATGCGTTTGTGTCAGTACCATGTGACATGCTCACCAAAGATATGAAATAACTAATAAAAACATATTTCATAAATGTTACAATTAATGACATATAACTGTAATACATCAACTTATTAGATAACACATTTAAATATGCATCAATTTGTTTGATTCATTGTATATAATACATTTCCTTAAAATTAATTACTCGGGTTCTTTAAATATTATGCATTATCACAGTAATGGAGTCAGTAAAGTCTTTAGGAGGCAGACCAGATTACTTTGCCAAACTGGATATTTTTCTCCGATTGCAACAAAACACATTTTTTTGCATTGCTCATCTGACTTTGTCAGCGGAGACAGGGGACGCGCACGTCAGAGCAACAGGCGGCGCGCGTATCTCGAACTCGCGTTAAAGGACGAAGCATCAAATGGGAGTGCGGATACAGACGTAGCTCTGTGTGGAATACACTGGCGGTATAAACCTGCGTTTTGGACTTCCCAACGGAAATCATCTCATTGTAAAATACAAACAACAAATACTTCAAAGTCGTCTACTGTCAACAAAGTGCTGCATCTTGGGATAAAGTTGAAAGATGCGAAAATCTAACATAAAATTGAAATTGTGCCGCACAGAAAAATCTCACTGAGATGTAATTTAGATTTAATGTGGAAAAAGTGTCGATGGTAGCCAGACAGCAAATCAAGCTGATGTGTTTGATTACCACGTTAGGCTCTCACAGATGATTCGGTATGAAAGTATAAAAAGTGTCACTAAACTAATTAGTCACAGTAGTTAACTACATTCTTCAACACGTGATTCATAATTTTCTGAACGACAGATGTTAGCTTCATCATTGCGTAACATGTCTTTCCAATTGTACCAGTTTCTCCAGGACCCGTTTTTTTCTAAGGATGATCCCATAAACAGCGCACTTTCCTCCTCGTCCTAAAAGGAGAAACGGAACAAGCCGAGACGCTGGTCTTATTTGCCGGGATGATGCGAGCTCTGTGCTACCTGTTGCTCGGCTACTTTACATGGAACATGCGGATATCTGATGCACGGGGGGAGTACTGCCACGGCTGGCTGGACGGTAACGGGAACTATCACGAGGGCTTCCAGTGCCCGGAGGACTTCGACACCAAGGACGCGACAGTGTGCTGCGGCTCGTGCTCGCTGCGGTACTGCTGCGCGGCCACGCACGCCCGACTGGACCAAGGCGCGTGCACTAATGACAGAGAGCTGGAGAACGCGGAGATCGCGGCGCGTAAGTGACAGTGACAGCGGTATTTCACAACGTGGATTCCCCTATCGCAGCATGTATAGACTACATTTTTGTGAACAGTAAATGCGATTAAAATGTGATTTTGACAAAGGTTTTATATGTCGCGTCTCCCGTCTTTGTTTGCGATTACAAACGTTTTATGGAAAAGTAGAAATATCCGCAGGTTTTCATCATTTGTTCAATATAATGCGTTTGTTCTTTAAGAATAATACGGCATTTTATTTCAGCAATTTTTCTGCATATCTCACTTCGGATTGTTTTGCCGCTCTTTGCGGTCTTTATTGCGCTATATAAAAACGTGAAGGATTCGTTTTTAACGAAGTTTGGAAGATGGCAAGTTCTCGTCTGATTACTGTAGAAATTATAAAGTAGTTGTTAGTAGTACTATGTCAAATTGTGTTATTTCATTTAAGACTTGGTTATAATTAATCATACAATAATTAGGAAAATTTAATCGTTCGGTAAAAATGACAAAATATATTCAAAACATTGTGCTGATGTCTTGCAGTCACATCAAGATTTATGCCATTAACATGTTAATATAATATAAGGTAAAAACAACCTGATTTCAAAGCACGAATTCGATGGTCGTGTTGCAGTCTTAATTACTAAAACATGGAAACGAAAACGGGTAACTAATTAAAAGGGCTGTGCAACTCTACATCAAAAGAAACACAAGTTCCCCTTGTTAATTAATTTTACTGAAAATAAAGCAAACTGTTAAGGGTGAAAAGTTACTTAGATTGCAAACCGGATAAAAAAATGCAAACACTGGAAAACAATAAGTATTTCCTCTCCCCATAATATTTATTGTTCGGCGTTTATAATGTCTTGCCAAAACAGTCAGTGCAGCATCCGAGGGGGAACTGTGGACTTTCACTCCAAATTTATGGTAGAAAACTATCCTCTTTTATTTCCTTGGGACCAAACTGCACTCCTTATTTGAGAACCAGCATGAATCTAACACACGGCTACATAGTTAATGCAACTAATTTAGTAAAGGCCCTTCATTGCATGTAGCAAACCTCAATATACCGTCCCTGTGTTACATGCTAAAGTACACTTCATAAAGTGTAATTTACATCTGTTATATAGTTAATGTACAGCTGCTGTAAATACACATTCTACAAGATCAATACTACACACTTAAGTACACTTCTTATGGCATACATAATGTACACTCATGACCATGACAGATTCCTCGTGTGTTTGTGCACACCTGGCAAATAAAGCTGATTCTGATATAACCACTAAACACATAATCAAGGAAAACCAAAACTGTATTTATAGATCCCATAAACTGTTGTAATGTGTGATACTCTTAGCATTACAGGGGTGGTGTGTACACACACATAACGTTGCATGTGTTGTGTTACAGAGCCTATCTACGTGCCCTTCCTGGTGGTGGGCTCAATCTTCGTCGCATTCGTGCTGCTCGGTTCCCTCGTCGCAGTGTACTGCTGCACCTGTCTGCGGCCCAAGCGCTCGGCGCAGGCGCCCAGCTGCTACTCCCTGCGTGGCTGCCAGACTGAGACCATCCCCATGATCCTGACGGTGGCCCCACCTGCCCATCGTCCCCCATCCCGGCAGTCCAGTACCGTCACCACAGGCTCCAGTTCGGCAGGCGGAGGGAGTTCTGTTCACCAAGCCCCTCTCGGCCTGGCCTCCTCCCCCACCTATGCAGCTCCACCCTGCAGCCAGGGCAGCCTCAGCAGGTCCGCAATGCAGCTTCACCAGCCTCATCACCACCCTCAGGGCCCTGGCCTCCTGCTGTCCCAGGCCTGCTTCTCCTTTCCTCCAGGCCATGAGACCTTCTCTGGGGGCAGGGGTTTTGCAGACTTCAGCTAGAGCTGACTCTGGAGCTCACTCACGCGCTCTCTCTCTCCCCACGTCAGAATCACACTTGGAGAACTTACCACTGACGTGTCCAGGAATATCAGGGCCTACTTGGCTGTAGGGACTGAAAGAACACGTTACGAAGGAGATTCACTACCTACTCCTGGAGATTCGCTACTTCAAGGTTGTTAAAAGATTGTGAGAAGGCAACACGCCCGACTGGGGAAGAGCGGCTTACAGAAGTGAGGGAAGTTTCCTGAGTAAAATAAAAGCTGAAAACTGGTCCTAAATGGAAGCCTTAGGAGGAGTCTTCACAAACTCCTGTCAGAATGATTTTTGGGAAAGCAGCAAAACAGCCTGCCTCATGTGAATGTAGAGATGTATGTGGTCTCTGGTCCAGATCTGTCTGTCTGTCTGTGTGTGAGTGTGTCTGTGTGTACTGATCAACGTACACTTTTTGTTCATTAGATTCTCAATACCTACAGGGTTCATTTCACACCATCAAAGTTATTAAACTGCAGGCAGAGCATTCTGGGATAAATCACTGGGTGTCAACCTGTAGCTACTCATTGTATGGGGGGGGTGGTATTAACTTAAGGGGAATAAATACCAGGGTGTATTGGTCAATGTTGACCATCTGATCTGCCTTGTGGACTTTGCTTTGTAGAGGTGCAGAGAAAATGGAAAATAATGATTGTTGATTATGAAAGGTGATGCAATGTAATGTGTCACATGCTAAAAATCAAATAGATGACTAAACACTATGAGCCTCTTCTCTGCAAGGAATAAACCAGAAATGAGTACATGACAATTTGTGTGTACATTAAAGAGAGGGAACTTGCTTGAACTCCTTTTGTCAAACTGAAATTTAACCATACATGGCAGATGTTAACGTTCCTGCACTCTAGAATCTTCTTAATGGCATTCATAAATACAAGAACATCTCTTCTAAGGTTTGCAGCATAGCCTAAACAGAATAACAAAATATTTCCATTAAAAAGTGTTACCTTTAAATGGTTAACATTATTTATTCCCAGGAGTACACATATGTTAATACTAGGGCTGGGAACCTTTTCAAGTAAGTGTCAAATAAAACTAAATGGTTATTTTTTTAAAGCCAAAGTAAATCAACATTTTTTTAGCCAAACGTAATCTAGATAAAATGCCGGAGCCTCATGTTTAACTGTTAAACCCATATTATATTACCCTATAGTAAAGCACAACTACATGTTTAGATCATAATGAATGAATACATTTCTCGTTTTAGGCTGAGCCACTTTTTTCTGTTAAATATTCTTGGAAGTTCATTTCATGTCTGAGTTTTTAAACATCTACCCATTTGTCATACTACGCCAGTTGGGCCTGGTGATGAGTGAGCTTCTCCACTGAATCTGTGTGTCTCGTTAGGTGACGTTAGACTAAGAGAAGAGCAATATCTCTCACCCTTTCTTCATTTTGCCATTTTACAATCAAAGCGTGAAGCTATTTTAATCTGATTTTTAGCAGTTGTGATTTTAGAAATTGACCTGGTGGAAACTTACTGTCCAAGGAAAATTTACTTCAGTGCCACAATATATTTGCTCAGACCCCGTTTCCGTATAATGTTCATTGTACACTTTGTTATTCTTAAGTTTAAAGCATATAGTTAGAAAGGGTCTACATTAAACTGTTTTTGTACTCTGAACTTTTTCCAGATATCTATATTAAGGAGCCACACAGATCCACAAAAGAGCTAGATCTCATCCTTTTATTTAACCTGAGAAACAGTTAGTTAGTCAGTCATTATCTTAACTGCTTAGTCCTGGTGAGGGTCGCGGGAAAGCCTGGAGCCCATCCCAGAGCACATAGGGCGCAGGGCAGGGGACCCCCAGGGCAGGGCACCAACCCACCACAGGGCGCGCGCACGCACGCACGCACGCACGCACGCACACACACACACACACACACACACACACACACTACGGGCAATTTGGACACACCAATCAACCTAACCTGCACGTCTTTGGACTGTGGGAGGAAACCGGAGCACCCGGAGAAAACCCACCAAGCACAGGGAGAACATGCAAACTCCCTGAGAAACAGTATGCTCGGCTAAGTGTTTGTGCCGCAGTACCAGAACCTTCATTAGGTGTCAACTGTGCCCATAGCTGCATTTTATGATAAAAGACATGAAAACAATACAATAATGGGGTCCTAAACATCACTACAAGGTTCAATACAAATGGAGACTTTCTGAAGTCTTCTGTGAAGACAGACTAAACCTAATTAAAAAAAAAAACATTAATAGAAGACAGAATGACACAGTTGTAAGATTTGTTTCCATTTCCTTGTAGTGATGTGGGTGACCATTCCGTTACCATGGTTGCAATCTTGAACCTACCTACATCTTCACGAAGGACAGTGCAGGCTGTCACCTACAAGTATAAATAAATTCAGTTTTATTTGGGAGGGGCGCTTTCAAAAGTTATACTTATCAGTAGTAAAACAGTTGAGGTGGTAAGTGAATTTGTTCAAATTCCTACTGCTACAGTGACTTTACCACAGCTACGAGTGCTGCGTATTGGAACCGACAAAGGAAGGTTCACACAGAGTCCAACACTCTTCCCCTAGTCAATTTATTTCAGGTGTCCTTCATGGCAGTAAAAGACAGAACATTTAAAAGTTGCAGCAGTTAGCATGCATTAGAATAACAACGCAACTGAAAACAACCTGGACAGAAAGACGACAAAAAGTAATCAACCCACTTGAAAAAAAAAGTGCATTTGTTATGGAGTTAAACACCTAAAACAGAAACAAAAGACCACTGAAACTGAACTGAAGAACAGGTCTCAGTCATGCAGCCACTGACTTTCACAAACGGAACATTCTTGAAAGCAATAGTTGGATTTTTTTTTTCTCCAGAATTATACGTCCTTGTGTTGAGTTCATGCTTCACCTTCACATGAGAGGAGCAACATTCAAACAGCGTTTAGACAACATTCAAAGAGTGCTTAGAACTGCATCAGTGGGTGGGAATACATACAGTCACCAACAGAAAGACAGCAGGACATAAACCTGAACGTTAACAGAGGAAAGAGCCCGGCGCTTGCGTTGAAACATTAGCACAGATTTACTGATGCACAGACACAACGCACTGTCCGCTTGGACGCCACCAAGCCCCCTCGTTAATAAAAGTAATTATAACTGTAAAATATCCTCCTCTGTGGAAATACTGTCAAAAGTGAAAACATGCCTTTATATAGAGCCACTTACATACAGACGACCAACAGAGACAATCTTAGAGGGGGCATATTAATACAGCGGAACAACCAAAGAGCTAGGCTGAATGTCCCATGTTGACCTGGACGGGCGTAGACTGTCTCCGCTCAAGATTGACAACTGTGGAGGAGGGTGGACTACACCAAAGGCCATGCAGTACCAGCAAGGGGGGGGGCTATGACAACATGAGGAATCATGCAGGCTGGAGAATAAGTGCAACCCTACGCATTTACACGCACACACGTGACATCATGCCTCACACAGGTCACACGCACTAGTATAGCACACAGTAAACGGTACAACCGGCCCCCACAGAAACACATACACACACACGCGCTCACACAAATCAGTACAGCAGGTATTCTCCCATAGGGAGAGAACAATCTCAACACACTCAACTGCAAAACTGATCTTATGTCAAAACAGCAGGAGTAACACAATTAACAGTAAAATCATAACAGCAGTAACTGCAAATCAACGATGCATTTAAATTGCCACCAATCCTTCAAAGCATTTTAAAACAGATGTTAGTAAAGAAAATTTCATAAAAAGAGCACGATGCAACTCTTATAAAAATATGAATACACAAAAGAACTACAAACACATTAATTAGTACACTGTCAACAATCTGGTTATTTGACTTTTCTTTCCTCTAAGATTAATGGCACTTCTAGTTCAAGGAACAAACACTGCAGAACAATTTCCACATCTAAAAAAATAACATCGGTACAAAAGCGAGGCAAAATCGAACCCTTGTCTTTTGCGCGGACTTAAAATGTTTTTTGTTTTCATGACCGCCCCAAGATTCTGCGAGTGCACATTCCATCATCTCGACCGGTCTTTAGGTAAACTATTTTATAGGCACCACTGTGGTCATCGTGGCCGAGAAAAGGAGAAAACTTCTCAGAGCATTCAAACACCACACCACAGGTACAACACAAAAATACCGAACCACAACTCTGAGGACGATGACCTAAAAAAAAAAAAGCTAATATACATATACATGTGTTTGTGTACAGAAACAGGTAAAACGACAGTCATATTATTGAGTTAATGATGACTGACAGGTAAAGTCCATTGTGAAAGGCCTAGCGTAACATCCAAGCTGCAGATCCTCTCAGTGCAAGCATCTAAAATGAAATGGAAGGTCTTTTACAAACAAGAGCTCACAAGATGCACCATAGTGGCGTGTCGAGATGTGTTTGATTACCTACTTTGCTTTTATCTCGGAGATCATGTCATACGTTTTTCTTTGGTAACCTATATTAACTAGACTTAAACTGAAAAGACGTGGATTCTCTGCTTTGCCTGCTTTTAAATTTACATGCCAATTTCTTTTAGGAAATCCCAGTCATGAACATGTAAGTAATTGTAGAGCTCCTATATCACTTTAAATAGGGACAAGATGCTTGGCTTAATTCAGGCAGATCACCTCACACCCCCAGTCAACACCTCACCCCCAGCAAAAACCAACAGGATGGATTAAGACGTTTTCCTTCTGTTGGCCACTTGACAGAAACCCCAGATTCCGATTGCCCATACAGTGCTCACGTCAGCGTTAAATACATCTCAAACTCACAATCAAAGCTTCTTCACTTGTTATCGTTCAACCTAAGCTTCACAAATTGCCTGCTCTTCCTCCCTCCTGTTGAAAAATGAAAAGCGGTGGGTGAGGGGTCACTCTGGCCCCTCGCCATGTGGGCTCTCTCTCACGCGGTATGGCCCCGCCGCTGCAGCCCGAGGAGGGGCAGGATCCTCACACTCGGGGGTGTGGGGGAGGGATTGGGGGGGCGATGCGGGGCTTCACCACTCCTCCTGCCGCTGTTTGGTGGTGTCATATGCTCGGATCACCTCCGACTGGGAGACCACTCCGTTTTCATCCTGGGAGAAGGCGTAGCCATCTGGAACCGGGTACAGGTGAAGAGAACAATGTGAGAGAGAGCTGGGTTGTGAAGGCAGGTGGTTAAAAGGACACCTGGCTTCACAGATGGCTTAAAGATCACATGGCCTCACAGGTAGCTGTTTACATTAACTACAGCCAAAGGTGTCATCATTCTATACTCAGGAAAACACACAGTTCTGTGTAGGGAAACAGTAGCCAATAAAAATAACATTTGCTCAATCAAGTGTAAAACCATGAGAACTAAAATTCCTCATGTTGATCATTCACCCACCTCCACTTACTTAATTTGTGTATTGTTCTTTACACAAAAGTGCCTTCCTGTCAGTGTCCCTGTTATAGCACACGATGGCTCTGCCTGTCCCTCGTTTGCCTGTGCCTAGAGCTCTGTTCCTGGCTGACCTGTTCTAGAACTCCGTCACATGTCCGACTCTTCTAGAGCTCCATCACCGATCCGCCTGTTCTAGAGCTCCGTCATTGATCCGCCTGTTCTAGAGCTCCATCACCGGTCTGACTGTTCTACAGCTCCGCCACCGGTCTGCCTGTTCTACAGCACCATTACCGGTCTGCCTGTTCTACAGCACCAAGATTGCCCACCATGCTCTTGAATTTAAACATAGATTCCTTCAGCTCCTAAGCTATGCACTCATTCTAAAGGTTTTGTTGCAGACTCGGCATGAGGAAAGGAAACATGGATAATGAAGACAACACATAAAACACTGCAAATAAAAAACAAACACAAAACCCACATCAAAACAAGTTGATGACACTTAGCAACAGCAACAAAACAACAGTGGCTGGCAAACACCAACAGAGGAATGAACACAGCAAGTGAGTAATGGACTCATCTTTTGGTCATCACCAAATGCTTAAGATCCCATTACAAGCTACCATCCAATGTAATCATCTGAGTTGAGCAAATTATTGTGCTTTGAGGGAGGTGCTTTTGTTCGTCTTGTTGGTTTTTAGCATGGACAGCCACTGACCTCACTGCTGCACTCACGCTGCATCTCTTACCTTCGACACCTGCCCCCAACTCACCTTTACACCTGGAGTGACTCTGTCACTCCCTGCACATCTGTGCAGGTGTGTGAGGGCAGCCAGATGGAGGAGTGCATTGTGGAAACGATAGTGCAAACGTTTAATAGTCTAATAGTCTGGCAGTGGGGTTCACTTACAAAGATCTAATACACCATATACTGAAGCTGGGAGGATTGATTGTGTGTGTGTGTGTGTGTGTGTGTGTGTGTTTGTGTGTCTGTGTATGAAAGTGGGGTATAAAATGGCTAAATAAAGATACATTTACAGACAAGCCTGGCAAACAGGGACATTCTCATGATGATACAGACCTCATGGAAATACAACGGTGGGGACAGACAATCGCCCGACACACTAATGGAACACAATCAGCGGCACCAACTTTACCCTTAATTGTCAATGCAGGCCAGTGTTGGCAGGTGACGGCACATGCTGACAGAAGTGTCACATCATTGGCATCTGACCTTCAAGAGCAGCATCCTTCACGCAATACTGGGGTGACTAAGTCTTGCATGATACACGGGACGCAAATGGTTTTATGGATACTAATCACAGAAAGTCCCACATCGCTTTGCCTCATTAAACAGAACTGCATCACTGCAACGGCGAGGGGTTCAGTGCATCTGCTTTCAAAGCATGTCTCTAGATGTCAAAGTAAAACGATCACTGGAAAACGAGCCCATTCCCCAATCCCCGGTTCTCACAGGAAACACTTACATCTGTGGCTTTTTATTTGAGTGTGCGTGCGCACATGCATGTGTGTGTGTGCATGCACATGTGCATGCATGTCTGTGCACGTTTGTGTGCCTTTGTGTATTTGGGTGTGGGTACGAAAGGCCTTGGATGTGCTCGCATGCACGCGCGCGCATCTGCACGTGCGTTGCGTAAGCGTGTCTGTACTTGCATGCAGGGTGCCACTCACGGAGCAGGTTCTGCTGCATGGATTCTGACCGGTACATGGACACTGTGCTCTTCTTGAAGACGTTCTTCAAGAGCTGGGCCCTCTCGGTAAGGCTGAGGAGGGAGATACACACCGATAGAGTAGTCAAGGCTGGGTAAATGTCTGCTTACCTGCCAGTCAAACCCCATTACTCCCTCTGTGTGAGTCAGGGCCACACAGGATCCACAAAGCCTAAACGACTTCCCTAATAGCCCTCAAACTCTCCAAGCCATCTAGCACCTTCACATACCACTGCCTTTTACAATCAAGAGCTGGTTTGGTAACACAGAGCCGCATTGTGTACACCATCCTCCCTACAGTCCACCGATAAAGTTGCCTGTATGTCATTACTCTGTTCAATGTATGACTTGTGGCCCAGGACCCAATGCCCACACTTGCTGGGATACAGAGGCTTGTCACTGTCATCTGCCCATGGCATGACTGTCTGAACAAACAGCTGCTGAATGTAAAATCCCAAGTAGAGAGGTTTAGACGTTGTGAGGAAGAACTGCGGACCGTGAAGTTCCCCATACACACATTTCAAAACTTGAATTCCATCCAATCAGATGAACCATGCGGGAAAGCAATTACCTTCTACTGTCCTTCAAATATGTTGTTATTCTTGGGACTTGTGCTTTTGAAAAATGGCCTGCGGGTTATCTCTGGGTCAATCTCGTATTAGCAAGAAACACATTTAAAAGTGGTAAGTATCCTTAAAGCCTGCATTCTGAGACAGGAATGGCTGTGGAAGTGTACTTAATACCGCCACTACTGGGAAAAAGCAGCGTGAGGTTAAAGAACACTCATGGAACCAGCTTCACTCAACACCGTGTACAACAGCACTAACCTACCAGGGCTTTGGCAGAACGCCCATCTGGTGTTTTAATTCGTCTTGACAGAAACTAATAGCCCCACTCTCGGAACACCTTTTATATTTGTATCCATGTCCAAACACAAACGAACTCATGGGGAAGACACACAGACTTAATTCTGCTATTCCACTGTGGGAAGGAATAAACCAGAGGAATATTAGGAACACGCACCCAATCAAGCACAGAAAAGGCTGAAGTTAAACATTTCAGCCAGAGACATAAATCAAACATTTCAAGTGACAACAGCTAAAGAATCTAACTCTTAGGCCCATTCATCTTGTACTGTAACCTGATCCAAAGCTAATGGGGGAGGGGGAGTTGTGGCCAGCCTTCTGAGTCAACCACGCTAATTACACCAATTAATTAAAATGAAGTGTAACGGTGTATTATACAGTTGCAGGATGGTTGCGTCTGAATCAAGAAGTTACTCTGAAGAGCAAAAGCGGGAAAGTCATGGGAAGGACAAAAATCATTGACTGTTGTATGATCATGTCTGAAAGGTCAGACAGTATAAACGAAATTAGGCACATGTCAAGACCCTGTTGGGTGCAGAACCACAAAGCCTGCTGACTTTGTTTAAAATACAGTCCTGTACCTGCAATGCTGACATGCTTTGGACCTGGAAGTTTCATACTTTGAAAAAACTATCCTTGTTCAGGTTGGCAGCATCAATGTAAGAGCGAACCAGATAAAAATCATTATTACAAAAAATGTGAAAATGTCCTGCAAACGAGCCAGAGACCCAAAAGGTCTGAGAGAATGGAGGGGGAAAGTTCGCCAACGGAGGAGGAGCCCTAACCCTAAAGGAGAGTGACAACAATAACATACAAGGGTTTGTGCATTTCCTCTGTGTCCTACAGCAGGTCATGGTGGCCGTTGAGGGCAGATCGCATGATCCGTTCATTAATCATGGGCAATCCTGACCCTGTGGCAGTGGGTGACTGTTCTCACAACTGGACTGAAGGATAAACTATTTCTGCCAAAACTAACAGGCCGCCATTTGTCATGCAATTATCCTAGTGCTTACGGCAGCCAGAGACCGCGCCCCTCACCCTCTCTCCGATTCTTGTGCAGCTTCGTTAGAATGACAGCTGTATTGGTCTGGGATTACTGCCACACTGGCCAAGAGGAAGAGCAAGCGTTAACCGCAGGACGTCCCTCCTGCTGGTAAGTGATCTCAGCACAGGCAGTAGAGCACCTGCAATTAGCTGCCCTGTTTATGTGAACATTCTCCTGTCATCCTAAAGCATGGGCAATACACAGAGGACTCCACTACTGTAAACTGCTCTCATGAATCTCAGTCAATAATACCGTAATAGTGTAGAACGTTTATTTCTCAAAGCTGCGCCATAGAATACCTCTGATTTGTGGTTTAATGTTAGTTTCATGTAATACTACCACAGCTCAGAGGGATGGGTCTGTTACAACACGTAAGGCTCAATCCCATGTCATGTGCATTGAACAACTGAGGTACCTGCTTTACCGTTTAGGCTGTCAAATTCATTTTGAAGGCATCGAAGAGCCATTAAACAGCCATTCTTGATATTGAGAAGAAGGAAAACAAGAGACTGGGTTTAAAACAGGATAATGAGGTCAGTGTGGGGAGGGCAGAAAGAGAGGGTGGGACGGGTACCTCTTGCCATGAACCACTGCTCCAGGATCCTGAAACTTAGCCTCCAGTTCTTGTACTTCATCCACCAAGGTCTTGAAACAGGACCTCTTCACTCTGTGGGAGATCAGTAGAGGAAGTCAAAGGTGGAAATGACATGTCAACAGCACCCTCACCTGCAAGTGCATTCCAGCCATGGTAACGGGCTACATCACGGCCAGGCATTGGCACTCATGTGGACAGTGCCAGGAGTGGGACTGCAACTCACACTTTGTAAGTCACGTCGAAGATGAGAGAGGTAATGGGGATGAAGAGAAGGCCCATCCAGAAGACCCCGGAGTTGAACATCATGTTCGCCTGCAACACGAGCACACGCCCTGCTTATCAGACAGACTCCAAGGGACTCAACGACTAGAGACAGAACAAATATTGCCGCAATAAGGCAACAGAAAAAACAGTCCAATCACAGCTGTGCCTTTAGAAACACCATCAGAAAACAGCTGAAGAGTGAGTGGACGCAGCTGTACAGATTAGAACCATGCTGAGCCAATCCCACGGCAGATTAATAACAGGTCACCAAAAACAGTCATCTCATCAACCACTTGCACTTTCAGCCCTTTCCCAAGAGATATGGTGTCTTAAATGCTATTCAATGTAACTATTAAACTATTCAATCAAAAGTAAACAATTTAAAAATAACATTATATCAAGTTTGTCAGCTGTGAAAGACTTGAAACAGTAAAAAACATACTTGTAGTTAATGTAGTATACACGATGTTTTGTAAATGTTCTAGTTTATGGCTTTAAATAGCATTGCAATTTCCAAATTAAAAAAGACAGTTTTTATACAATATGGTTAATACTGAAGGACTAGTAGAGTAAATTACAGCATCTGTCAAATTCAGCACTAATGTATTGTTATGAAATTTCAGTTATGACCAAACTGTAGTAAACATATCACAATATAGAAATGATATTCACAACAGTGGACCAAATGTAACATTTGAATTATGTTCCCATTAACTTTTTCATTTCAGGAATTCATCCATCTAGTCAAACATGAAAAATCATATCTGCAAAGTAAAAAGGTTTTGCTGTTTTTCAAACTGGAAAAAAAAAAAGATTTCTATACCACAACCTGCATAAAAACAAACTCTTTGGCAAAGGTGTTCATTCCTTTCCCAGTGTCTGCTTTCAAGATACACAGTTTGAGCCTCAGTAACCCTTGCAGAACTTGAATGTGGCCTAAGAGGAAGGCAGCAGCCTCTCACAAATCCAGGTCAGGACGGGATCCTCTGGAGTGAAGAGCTTTTCTGCCACAGGCCTTATTTTTCACTGCTTTCTTTGGCCGACGTGCCTTCAATTCGCCGCTCGTTAGAAAGATCAACAAGAGAAAGGGCTTGCATCCTGCACAGCAATTCCTGCAAAAAGCCGGTGGTGTGTGTGAGCGGGCTTACGTGAGCGGACAGACCAGTCAGTGTGAGGAGTAGGGGTGATAGAAGGAGGGGGCGCGTGTCCTTGGCACTACTGTAAACCTTGGGTCACACGCACATGGACCTGCACACAACCAGCATCAAAGGGGTCGGGTGTTCTTTAATTGGTCAATTTGTCCACTATTATAGATGAACTTTGAAGGCTGGAAAACATCTGGAGGGCAGCCTTTCAGAAATAAAGGCAAAGGATAGCGGCAAAAGTTGTGTTCCAAGAACAAACTTGTTTAGAGCTGAAGAAGGAACCATGCTGCAAAATCCCCCGGCATTGTAACTTCACACAAGTGAAGGAAAACCCAGAACAATCAGTTCAACAAATTGCTAGACATGACATATCAAAGGATACTTGTTTTGCCCTCAGTCCTAATAACCCTCAGATCAACTGTCGATGTAGAGAACCTTGTTCTGTGCTCTATGTACTATCCTTTAAGCAGAAAACCAAAGAGACTGTCTGCCATACTCGTTACCCATTAGCTGTATGCACAATACGCCTGTCTCAGGCTGGGAACAGACATAACCCACTTTTTTACATTGGAAATGTATATGAGAGACGTGCTTTTGGATGTGCTTTTGAAGCACACTAACGTACACGCATTCGATTCCCAGGAGGGCATTTCTGGAGTAAAGTAACAGAGCCAGCCTGGCGGGAGGTGTTAGTCTCTGTGGCTCCAGCCCGGCTTGTTTTCTCAGAACTCCCACTCAGTTGTTGCCCAGTACCAGCGGGCCACACAGGCATGCACACACATGCACACGCACGCTCGCACACACAGAATGACACGGAAAGCCTTACTGTCAAACTTTCTTACATTTCTCCCATACTCTCACTATGAAATGTTCATACCCCCATGATTCAGTTGTTTTTAAAAATATTTTTACACAACACTCACTTCATCTCAGTCCTCTCTCCTTCTGTCATCTCCCCCCCCCCCCGACTCTGCTCACATCGCCTGGCACGGAAACCATTGCACTCAGCTGTTGATGACCATGCGTAGACTCCAGTGATCATTCATCCTTACCCCAAACCTCAGAGAAGCCTCTCTGACTTCATGGAGTGAGACGGAATCAGGGAGGTGCAGCAGACTGCCCTCTCGATGCCACCTAACCACACAACCACGCATAAAGGTCCAACAGAATACCCTCTAATTTCTGGGCTTTTATATACTCATTTTGCCACTGCTGGTTGATGCGTTATAAATTAAGGGGTCAGAAACAACAACTGAAAAGCAGATCTGTGTATTTGTGACTTAGTTTTTTTCAATGAGAAAATAAAACAAAAAGAAGCTTGGGAACAGTGGGAACTGTGGGAACCCAAGGCAACGGGAGGGGAAGCAGCGCATACACCAGGTGCAGCAGCATCTCGTACTCCATCCATTTCTCCCAAAAACCTGCAGCAGAGTGAGCAACACAAACAAGTCAGCCACCTCCCCCGCTCCCAAGAGCTGCTACGGGGGACTGTGGGGCCGCGTCCGGCAGCCTACCTCAGGGGCTGCGTGCAGCCTGATTTATAGTCACGATGTGAAAACCGACACAGACGAACACATTATGTACCCCCCTGCCCTGGGGCTTTTAATCTAACAAAAAGTAACAAATGGTGTGAAATTCTGTAAAATCAGGGCCCTTTCCTGCAGCGTCATTTCCTGCAGGTGCGTGGCGGGTCCCTGGGGTTCAGCAAAGCGGGCACACAGCGAGAAGCTTGTGCCAGCTGTGCCAGGCTGCCCGTGTCTCCGTGCCTGCCCTGAGATGCCTGGTTAATCACTCGCTGCCATGCTTAGCGTGTATTTCAGGCAAACACTAAAGTAAAATGAAGCAATGTCGAGACCGTTAGGGTTCGTTACGGAAGCTGGAGGACAGGAAGTCAAAGGCGGTACAGTTCAGCGCTACTCCGAAAAAGTGTGACAACTCAAAATGCTCACACGTGCTAAACATCATCACAAATGCCAAAAATGTTAGCTGAATATACCAAACTACTTCTGTCAGTATTTCTTGTCGTAATGGTCATCTGGTTCTCCAAAAAGCCTCGCTGCTTTTAAAGCGTCTTAAAAGGTTTCACAGAAACCTTACAAGTCTCAGAGCTGTGCTTTTAATATGCCTTCAACAGTTTCCTCTATTTTGTTAAACATTTATTAATCCACTGAGGCCATTTACTGGACGTGTTTCTCTTAGAGCTGGAATGTGCCTGTTTTCCACATGGAGGAACCATTTGTGAAACGTACTTAAGTTCGGTCATAATCTTACTTTTCAAATGCCACTCTACACACCTCAGTTCCACTCTGTTTGAATATACTTCCACTCAAATGTCGGTTTCATAATTAATACGGATTTCTAGTCAAGGGAATATTTTATAATTAATAACATTGTCCCACATTTCATGTTCATAGCATTTTGAAAATGAAAACAAACAAATACACAAGAAATAATTTTCTAAAACACTGAAAACTGTAAGTGTCACGTTTCGTAAAAGTAGCCACATTTTGCCTTAACTGCTTCACAGACCCTGAGCATTTGGTTGACAGGTTGTAGCTGAACGTCGCCCAGCATCTCTTCCCAGCTCTGCTGTGGAAACTCAAAGGGGTACACAGCACTGTGCAGCTGAATTGGGTCGCTTTACACCGACTTCTCCCTCTTGCTCATCCCATACAAGTTGCACAGGCCTAAGGTCTGAAGGTCACTACATTAATTAGGTCCTTCACATTCCTTCTATGATTGGCATTTATCGTTAAGCTTTGACATGCGATTTGGATCAACATCTTAAAAAAAGAAAGAAGACCAGCCCAACTGGCCATAATCCTGATGAGAACACCATGCCTCTGAAGTATGCTGTGATAAGTTTGCTGAATGAAATTTCCTTGGACCTGCGAAAGACCACCAGCTCTGTCTCCAGAAAAACAACCCCAGACAATGGCGTTGCCTCCCTTATGTTGAAACACATGCAAAATTCGTGCATTCACCCTCCCTTTGTTTTCAACCACCTCCCTTTGTCTTCATCACCCTCCCTTTGTCCTCAAACATTAACTTTGTGTTTCTTGGCCCATGCAAGTCTTTTCCTCTCGTTCTACGCCCTTAATTCAGAAATTGTTGCGTTTAGGGCAGCGTCACACAATCTGCTTTGAACACTGAAACATCTGGTAAGTCTAGAAGGATTCAGCTGAGCTTGTATTTTGAATGTACTTGTTCTGTAATTCTGAGGTATCCTTTGACCTGCCTGACCTTGACAAGTCAGGAATTCCAATTTCCTCAGATCATTTGATGGATGTGACCAGAGCTCTTAAAGACACTTGCAAAATGTGCAAAATTTATTGTTTCAAATATTGACCTTCATTTCCTGACATTACCACAGACGTTTTTTCATTTCATCTGAAGAGAGAGAGAGCTCACTCAGGACTGATCATGACTGCCCCTCCCACCCCCAGAACCACACCCAGACTCAGGATGGGTGAGGAGGTGTGCGACCACTTCCTTCACATTCCCAGCATGTCCTCGTTTCAGCTCTTAGTCCTGTTACCTGGGCTCCATTGGCAGGCCTGCTGTGTGCGTGCTAATTGTGGCGGAGTCTCGTACCTCTCCGGACATGTCTGGGGCCAGGGGGATGAGCGGCCACAGAGAGGAGTAGACGCCGAAGAACACCACCCACAGGCCGATGCTGCCCCAGATGGCGATGTGGCTGAACTGAAAGGGGACGCAAGGCAAATGATGCCCAAACACCCTCCAGAAACAACTCCACTGCAATGTTAAGACAACGTTACAATGCCACAACCTAGACATGCCCTGCTTTTCGGCAGGTTCTTTACTGCATTCAGTGCCTTAATGTAACATTACCACAAAACCAGAGACTTCAACGCAACTCTGAAAATGCTGTCCACAATATGTCAGATAACCATTTCCATAAGCACAAAAATAGAGGTGAAATGGCAGAAAGGCGTAATGCCCCTATACAGAAGGACATACATTATCCTCATAAGGTAAGAATAACAATCCACGCACCATGGTCCATGAAGAAGTCTCCAGTCCAGCTTTCAAACACACAGTAATGACTACAAACTGGGGAGGAGAACAGGGGGAAGTTATGCAGGATGAGACTTTAGCAGTTAATTATTTAGAAACACAAAAAAAGGTAAAAGAGTAAAGCTGCATTTCTTATACTATCACTGTCTTGTATGTCACATATATATATATATTAAGTATTTTTTTTTTTTACTTTATAGGTATTCATTATTGCAGTCTTCTTAAACACTTATGTGTTCCATGCTAGCTACTATTTATAAATTTTTTATTGCCTCGAATACTTTGTTGATTTGAATGCTTTTATTACTGGTTTTATACTTACAGACATTGCTTTGTTAATGTATGTGTGCTAAATTATTGTGATGTTTCAGTAATTCACTACTACCAAGACCTGAGCTCTGTATTTCCTTCTTTTTTTATGCCTCATGGTCAGAATAACAATAAAGTTATCCTTATCCTTAAATCCCAGCAAGATAAAGACGTGTAAGACATTATACGTTTTTTTTACAAACCGAACTACTGAGTTCACAACACAGACGCTGGAACAGTGCGGCATTCCTGACACGAGAGTGTGCAACGCGCATCAAACATTTCACATCGCACTGGGCTGAATGTCAATTCTGTCAACTCACTTAAAGGGAAAAAAAAAAACGCGAAATGAATTGTACGAGAATGTGCACGCTTGGCCACTTACCGTGTAAACCATGTTCCCGAGGAGAAGGTAGTCTGATGTTCTTCCATTTCCAAACACAGAATCTGCCAAACAAAAGCTCTTCAGAAGAGTTTTTTTACTGTGTAATTTCTCAGCCAGACATGTGGAATGAGTGACAGCACAGATAAAACTAATGTGTGAATGAACTAAGCTGTTCAAAGGATTTTAAATAAAAAAAGAAAACACATGCCAGATCTTCTTGTGACCTAGTCAGCAATACAAATTCACTCATTAAAAGACTGCCTATTTAATGACAATCACATACTCTAAAGATTTCTCCTTATAACACAAAATTCTATAAGCATTTACATATTTATAAATAATAAATGAAAAGCCCATCCCTGAACGTTTATATAATGTTTGTGTAACATTTCTGTTGGGATTAAAATGCAACAGCATCATGGTAACACTGACAGTTTTTTTTTTTTTTCCTTCTAGTACAAGAGCTTTTGAAAATAGACAACAGGCATTTTCCTGATATGTGACTACAGGAATCACAGTGGCCCCTGATTATAGAGGAAAATAAGACATTTATTGTGTCTCAGACTACCCTAACATTACAGCGCCCCACAGCAACACCCTCTGTCCTATTCTGCTCCTCAGTCGGCTTCTAGAAAGGTTAGCCCTTTCAAAGCAGCCCCCTTTGTTTTCTTTCTTCTGGCAACGGGAGGGGAGGAGCAGAGAGGTTTAATTTAAAGACAATATGTTCAAATGAATCGTAAACAGGTGTCTCGCCCTCTCACCACACCCACAGAAATGCTTCACTCACGCACACATGCGGGGAGATTACCGTGGCGGAACGCTTGCAGAGGAAACCAGAACAGGATGACGGAGTGGAAGAGACCGTTCAGGCAGTGGGCCCAGAACACCTGGCAGGATGAAAAGACATGAGACGCCCTCCTCCAGGTAACCCCTGCAGTTCAGAAACACCCACCTCCCTGCCCTATCCAGGGTCATATGAAGGGCTTCACCTAAGCGTACATTCTCTCAAATGTATACAAGCCATGCCACTTTAAAAGAAGCATGCTGCAGATGTGAGGAAAATTCCAGAAAGAACTGGATTCCCCTTATCCTGTTTTTATCAAAATTTAACATTTTGAGGTGTTTCTTTGTACATATGCTTTGTGCCTCCATAAACTGGTGTCTATCCCATTTTTTGGTAAACGAGCATCTTACCAATGTAAATGTGTGAAAAGCAGGCATTGTATAGAATGCCTAGGAAATCTATAGAGCGCAAAGCCAAAAAACATCAGGCCTTCTGTAGATTTCCTAGGCATCCCATACAATGCCTGCTTTTCATACACTGCTGGTAACATACACACCTTAGTCCTTTGTGTGTGTTGCTTTTATTTGTGAGAACATGCTTGTTTTGAGGGTCAAAAAATCAATATGAGGTTCAGAAAAGTGTTGACAGTTTTTTTAATAAAACACCTACAAAATGCAGACATTTTAGGAGGTATTTTTAGGACAACAATCAAATACGGAATTTACTGGGGGGGGGGAGGTGACAGTAAGTAAAGATCAGGCTTCTGAGGCAATATGAAAACAATGATAAAAAAAGACTTTGTATAATTATTACTTCTACTTCACTGTGACATTCATACTGCCTTATTACAGTAAGTCCATTAGGCCTTTCTGATCTTCTAATGACTTGCCTCTGCATCCAGTTGGCTGAGAGGGTGTGGCTAAAGGTCTGGTTCCCCGACATGCTAAGAAAAACATTTTCCATGTGGCCATACATTCCTCTCTGCGAACACTGAAACTGCAGCTCTGAACCCAGCGGACCGTGTTTATTACTGTGTCCCAAAAATTCAATAATTGGTGTGGAGGGCACCGTGGGAAAAAGTGAACTATTCCACACACTCCGTGCAAAGGCTGTAATTTGCACGGCCAGCTGCCTGACCGTGCACCACGATTATTTTGTTAAGGGACAAAAGTAACGACCAGCTGAAATTAAAAGCATGTACTTACAATTTACCATCTATACAGACTGTATATAAGGAGGCTTTTTGTCCAGGTCAGACAGACAAGCTTCTGAGCTAGAAAAAAAAACCACACCTGGTGCCAACATCAGCAGCTTAACTCACCTTGGTGTTGAAGCCCATGGCATTCTGGGAAGTCTTGTACAGCTCAGGGTACTTCAACATATTCTCTTTGCGACAGCAGCGCTCAAAAATGCCCAGGGTCAGTGGAGGTAGGGCGGTGAAGATCTGTCACACACACACACACACATACACACACACACACATACACACACACACACACACACACAAATTAGCAGACTATTATTGTCACACTGCTTAGCAGAGTGCAGCCATGTGACAGGAGACACTAAAACCTTGCTAGATTCTACATATTCTACACACAAATGCTGTACACAACACACATTGCCACAATTTCAAAGTTTGAGCTGAAGAGTGCTGAATATGTCCCTCATAACCTCAAAATATGGACCAGTAAGGTTCATATGACTGTTGGTGTTAACATGACAAACAAAAACTCTTCTCAACCTATGGGTCTGATTATCATCTCAACCTATGGGTCTTGTTATCATCTCAACCGGCACTCTGAGGGGTCAAAGCTACCCCATAATTATCCAGGCCTCATTACACTATTTTTTAATTTTTCCTATATTAGTCAGTACCACATCTTCCTGTTTTCAGTGGTACATTCTCACACTGACTGTGTAACTATTTATATTTTACTGCTGAACTGTAAAGCTCTGCCACATTTAACACGATTAATTTTAGTTAACATAACATGATAGCCATACACAAATGGAAAAACTCAGTGCCGTCTGCTGTGGCATTAAACTACATGTTCTGCATCAATTGTATGGGCTTGCAGGATTGCTTAATAAATACCCATCTATCTTATAACTGCAGGATTAAAGAATAAATATCCTAATATGTTCCCATGAAAAATTATTCAAGAAAACAAACTGTGTTCACAGTGCATATCCAACTGAGGGATTAGCTAAACACTGTTTCATTGCATCTTCAGCTTCACAATATCCTCCTCTATATGCTAAAGCAGTAATAAATAGACATGCCCACTAATATCTCTGTTCCCACTCCCCTGAACAGGAAATATTAAAAACCCTGGCAATGCGAAACTTGATGGGGGGGGGGGGCTGGAAACTCACCACATTGTACAGGCCGATGCACCATCGCTCGAAAAGAATTTGACCAGAGAAGCCGTTGACGAAAGCGAACCAGATCTGGAAATGAGGCAAAAGGATGAGACACATCAACAGTGGTGTATGCTGGGAACAGTAGCAGCAGTGGGCGCTGGGAACGGGAGCGGCGGTGGGCACTGGGAAAGGGAGCAGCGGTGGGCCCTGGGAAAGGGAGCAGCGGTGGGCACTGGGAAAGGGAGCAGTGGTGGGCACTGGGAACAGGAGCAGCAATGGACTCGGGGTGTATAGGTGAGCAGCGCTCAGAACCCTGAAGAAAAAAAAAAAAAGGACAAAAAAATCCATGGGGGAAAGGAGGGGGGGAGTTGCCTGTTGTCCATCACTAACAGCTGAGCTATGGAGCTGGGGGGTGCTCTCACCTCACTAATAACCAACAGCCCGATCACTCCCCATCACCCCAGCGTGCGTGTCAGGACGGACAGTCTTCTCTGGCTCTCTGCTTAAACACATCCGGCACAGCCTGAAGAGCGGCAGGCATGCCTCAAATCAAACACATGGGGGGGGGGGGCTGACCTCTCTGACTCACAAAGGCTTGTCACACTCTGGGCTCCAACACAGCAAAAAAAAAAAAAAAAAACAACCAAATAAGAACAGAAAGTCAACTGGAAGCCCAGCCCATCATGCTGGAAACCATGCAGGCTGCTGTATGGCTTTATTCGTACCCTTAACTCCAACCATTCATTTGCTGCTATTCTGTAAGATCTGCCATTTCTTTTGTAAATCGCTTTGAGGTGCCTCATTGTAAAAGGTGCTATATAAAAATAAACTGAACTGAATATCAGGACAGATCATGCCAACCAGCACCGAATGAGGCTATGGGAAATGTGGTTTTGGAGAAGAGCCCCGGGCTGAGCTGTAACGTTTTCCCTGGGCTCTTCCTTGGGGGATTACAGCACATCGTCCATCAGCCGAGCCAGCATCGCCTGGATAACCTCTCCTCTACCCTTCATGCACCGAGACTGATGAGGTACCGAACACGGCTTGGGGGGAATGCGGTGGAAAAGGGCCCAAAGCTTCTGCCACGCAACATCTTTAGGAGGAGGAGACATCAAGAATTAGCTCCTGATCTACCTAAAAACCTATAAAGCATGCAGCCTGATGGACAGGCTATAAAGGAGGGAGAGTACATGGACTAATCATTTTCAATTGTGCTTTATTAATCCCAGAGGGAACATACTGCTCTGCATTTAACCCATCCCAAGAGGGAAGCCAGCCACATGCAGCGCCCAGGGAGCTGGCATTGAGTGTCTTGCTGAAGGACACACCTGGCTGTGCTGGGATTTGAACCAGCAGACTTCTACTTCCCAGGCTGATGGTCTATCCATTGAGCCACCAGACCGCTAATACAAGCATTCACTGACTAATACAGGCATTCACAGACTAATGCAAGAGTACAAAGACTAACACTATTATAAGAAAGCTTTGTAATGACAGATACAAATGCGCATGTGCAGGCACACAAAGTAATATATGAATGTACTTCCTTTTTTCTGTCCTTTTCTGTGTGTATTAACATGATGGCAAGGAGTAATCAGGGCACAGAAAGCAGTGCCAACATTTGATCAGGGCAGCAAAAGCAATGGCGGCTGTCACTCTGACTACAGTCATTGTGCCTGGCTCTATGTGGAAACACCCAGTGTTCCCTCATTATGTTCTATGAGCTGAACATCCATGCATATCCAACCAGACCAGTCTGCTGGTTTCAAGGCTCTTCCTGATCAATCACTTTGCACCATCTAACTTCTACACTCTGTAATTTGTTAGAAATGCCGCACAATGTTACTCAGTTTCACTCACATGATCCCGGATCATGTAACCAAATGCAACCACTGTGGACTGTTGAAAATGTGAAGGAACTCGAGGCTCCTTTGTTATGCAACTCGACTTTGAAAACATTCCGACCTGGAACTTTGTCTGAGCACAGCCGTTATGTGGCGTAGACGTAAAAATGTACTTATCTGGCAAGTGATACTGCAAAAGCAACATATTATAATGAAATTAAAACAATAAGGACAGTATTTATTATTACTAGCGACCAAGATTGAAGCAAGATGCTTCGTTTATCACATGTCACCTCCCGAGTTCCTTTTTCTATCTTGCGTTCCATCAGAAACCCAGTGGCAATTTCCCAAGCAGAACGTCATTGCTACTGTCATCACTGAACACAACAGACAAGCCACAGAGACTGCAGACTGTCCATGTTATGAGTCAGAGTGCTTTCACAGGCAAGCAGAAAGTCATTGTTAGAATTCAGAATTGTTGGACAGAATGGATATTACTACATTTGCTTAATCTCGTTCTCTTGTTTTTTAGGTTTCAGGGTTTCCTGGTTTTAACATATGTCAAGGTTGGAATTTTATACATGGATGTTTCTGGGTATATTTGGCGGAAAAAACATTTCCATGTCTGAGTGTCTGACTTTTCTGATCAGCTTCTCTAGTGGAACATTTAATTGGTTTAGTCAGATCAGATGATTAAGATATGGATTCAGTTTGAAAAGTCAAAAATATGTGTAAGAATAAGAAGAAGAGTTTTTGTGCATGTTCACACCTCGAGTTCATTTACACTATTCCTAATCAGTGGACTAGTTTGCAAACTTGGCTTGTTTTCACCTTGGTTTACTTTCTTTTCCCACGGGAAAAAATGCATCACTACCAGTCACGTGATCATGTTTTCTCCGCTCATTGGTTAAACAAGTCTGGAGCAGGAACAAGAACGTAAACACAGGAAGAAGATCCATGTTCTGTAATGGTGAATAATCCTATGAGAGAAATTTGCTTTGCAACATGGAGAAACAGTACAACTGAAATATGCTCGTAACTGTGGTATTCATCTGGGTAATATACCAAAGAAAATTATGCCAACAGACTGCCGAGTGGATGTTAAGAAACTATCTTGACAATCCAAAACTGCATCATACTTATTGAAAAAGATGTGTAGCATACAGTTAACTGGGCAGAACAAGGTGACTGCTCAGCTCAAAGTTGCACCACACTCCTGGTAGCTGGTCCGGATCGAGGTCGGATCACGTTCACACCACAAATTAACCGCTCCAGAGTTCGTTTGAGACTGAATTGAGACTACATCCAGTAAAGGATCTCGGTGCAACTGCAGTATTCAGACCTCCCCAAACGAACTGCAACAAGGGGTGAAAAAGAACCAGAGTTTCACTCAGTTGGACCAAACAAGGCAGGTGTGAAAACACCCTTACTTTCATCCCCTAACATCTTAGCCAAACCAACGTCAAACTGAAGAGGCAATCAGTCCAGTTTCAGACAGTCAAACATGTTAAAAGAAAGCATAACAGTCATCACTCAGGGCCCAACCAGCCAGTGCAGTCCACCCTTCTGAATGTTACAAAACTAATAAACCACACTATGCCAAACCATGCGAGGGCACAGGCAACAGAAGCCTCACAAAGTACCAGTTATATGGTCTGTTTTGGGAGAAGGGCTTGTCTTCCATTGTAGCCCACATTAATAAAGCATGAGAGGCTGGTCTGTTCTAACCTTCTACAGTCTACATGATTGCAGTCAGTATAAAGGCATCTGAAGAAAAAAATGGCTGGTGTGCCATAAGAAAGAATACCATCAGAAGAAAAGTAATATTTAAAACTAGCATCTGTGCCAGTGCTTCAGATCCCTGTGGAGGCTACAAGACGTTCAGAGGTTAGGGTTCACTCCAAGGTGAAGGTAACTGCAAACCAGCACAGTCAAAAAGCCAGCACCACGCAAAGGAGTAATGGTCTGAAACACCTACATTTAGCTTGGGAATCTTGGTGTTTGATACGGAGACATTAGAATATTCATCCAACTCTGAGAAGCAAAAATGCAACATGCATGGACAAGGTGGTAAGTGCAAGCACACGCACACACACGCGCACACAGAACTTCCATTTCCCCACAGGGGAATGTTGACTCGGAGCTGAACAACCAGTGACAGGCGTTCATGGAATGCCTACCTCAATGATATAGAGGACGATGTTCTTGTAGAAGCAGTACAGGATGCACTTGGCCACCCGATTGTAGTTCCAGGCACCGTGGACAAGCAAGAGGTTCTTCAGGTACTTAAACTGATGTGCAGGGAGAAAGGAGTGGGGGGAGGAGCAGGAGAGATAAAGGCAGATAAGGAAGCAACATTGCATGTGATAACACCATACATCACCAAAGCAGAGCAGAACAAGGAAATCCAATCAGAGAATTCACCCGTTAGCTCTGTCAGGGTTGACTGATTAAATAACACAGCATTCCCTGTTCAATTTCCATTGGGAAAATTACAGGGAGTCTTTGGCCTAAGGTGAAGAACGCATTACATGCATTTTTTTTGCCATGGGACTCTGATAGTGATATCATGAAATCCAGCAGCCAGTACACAAAGACAGAGGACAGCTCTTTGCCCAGGGGCCACTGCTTATCATCTAGTTGCTAATATAAACCAAACACAAATTCCTTACTGCTCACAAAGTCAAATCAGCTGCAATTACCCTGTGAGCACCTCTTAAATCTTGAGGACAAAAAAATGTGAAAGGTTTAGAATGCTGCAGAGAAGCAACATTTGTTTAATTTCATCACATGTTGTATCACAAAAAACAGAACATGGTGACACCAAGAGGTACCAGGACTTTGAGGAATTCCAAAGGTACAGACGACTTCATAAACGAATGATTTGTTCTACTGTCCTTGAAACAAAAAAGACAATTCACAAGTTCCAGTCTACCCAATAAACACTACTCATCTTAAAATTTTCGAATATAAATACGTTCTTTGAAAGTATAGAAACTGTTTTACAAACTGCTGACTAAAATGTGCCAGCAGTACACGTGTTATCTGTAAAAAAGAATTTAAAAAAACACTTTACACTGTGATGTAAATGTCCTCTGTGGAAAATCCGGAAAGCACTGAAAGAGTAAGAAAAGATCCATCAAATGAGGTAAGAAGCAGCCGGTGATGGGTTTCTACATTTGGCCGTACACATAAGCAGCCTATAAAACACAAGATGCATAAGTTTCCTGGGATAAATTGAAAATATAAGCAGATACATGCAAAGTTCTTTTCCAACTTTGAATTTAGGGAACTCAATCTGATTTAGCGTGATTCACTAAAGCTTGAGGGTGATGGTAAAATTGACTAGTTGTTACCCTGAGTCATCTCAGATGAAACAAGTTGTGTTATTATGGGTTTCACATTTTACATTAAATTCCAAGAAGACCCAGAAGGGCACACTGTGCTTTCAATCTGCCATGTTGGTGGAAATTCAGAGTGAACGTATATTGACTGGTCCCAGGTTCTCCTCTGTTGGTGTGTGTGGGGGGGGGGGCATGCCACAGGTCAGTGGCTCTGGGTTCTGCATTAAATTTACACACAGTTCCAGTATAAGACGCCTAATCCTAAACTATGCCACAGAGGGTAAGGAACACAAAACGGATTGAACTCATTACCATGGAGTCACGGTTACATACATTCAGGTCCTTGGGGAGACTATTCATGCTCTGGGCCGAATGTGTTTATGATGGAAATTCACTGAACCCAAACGTCTACTGATCCACGAGGGGGATGGCAGGACTCAGCACTGGGACATACAGGTCCACTGGGGACAGTAACATTAGGGTAGTCCATGCGGCAACATGGTCCAAGTTCACCCATGAGACAGGTGGTCTGGGTTGGGGATACAAACACGCTGTCTGTGAAACAGACCGGGCACTGCTCTCCTCAGGATCTTGCTTGTTCCACTAGCATGAACTGGGGGAATTAGGAGCAAAGGCATAAACAAAGAAGCAACGGTTTGGGATTCCTGTGGTTTCATTAGGGGGAGTGGCGGTCCACTCACACAGTGCCCGCTTTTCCCCTCAAAAAGCTGGCCAAACTTCTCTGGTGCTCACCGCAGACCACCACAGGTGGCAGGGCCACCGCACATGTCACCCGAAACCGCAGCCCAAGGAAAGCGTCTCGTTGAGGCCTGGCTCGACCCGAGATGCTGCAGTTGTGCCAGCAACAGGGAGAGAAGCTCTCTCCTACCACACACACGGGAGCGCAGGAGAACATCAGAGAACATTGTGCAGTATCGCATAAGCTCAGAGCACGTCACCTCATTCTGCAGAACCTCAGAGCACGTCACCTCTACTGCAGAACCTCAGAGCACGTCACCTCATACTGCAGAACCTCAGAGCACGTCACCTCATACTGCAGAACCTCAGAGCACATCACCTCATACTGCAGAACCTCAGAGCACATCACCTCATACTGCAGAACCTCAGATTCCTTTGTCTCATTCTGCACAGAACCTCAGAGCATGACACCGCACACTTCAGAACATCAGATCACATTGTGTCATTCTGCAGAACCTCAAAGCACATTACTTCATACCTCAGAAGATCAAAGCACATGACCTCTTGGTGCACAACCTCATTTTGCAACCAAATGCCATCTGTTCTCTCTCTTTCTTTGCCTTTCCACAGTGTGGGATGTAATGAAGTAATGATCATTTACAGTAAAGTCAACAGACCTTGAGGACCCCTGTACTGTACCTGTGCGATGGAATAGTCAGACGAGTTGGCTGCCTGCAGGCCCTCGTTGCCGGAGATGCCCACCCCTACATGAGCCGTCTGGATCATGCCGACATCGTTGGCACCGTCCCCGATGGCCAGCGTAATCACACGCACTTGCTTCTTGACCATCTCCACCACCTCAGACTTTTGCAGTGGGGACACCCTGTAGAAACAGAGCCTTCAGCTGATGTCTCAAAAACGCCCAAGATGTCAACTCTGATGGCATCATGTACATTTCCGAAGTACCCCTGCTGGTGACCTGCGTTAAAGAAGACCTCCATGTGAGCAGGAAGACTGAAAACGGCTCAAAAAATACAGGAAAACCATAGGACCTATGAAGAAAACTCTGTTCTGCATGAAATACAGTAAAAATGTGCCATTAGCACAACATCCACATATCAGCAGCCAAAATGTTATGGGAACAAGATGGGATTTGGTTACGAAGCATCACAGTGTCATTGCCTGCATTCTTCACCCGAGTGTTTCTTCAGTCTGTTCTATCAGTTCTGGGGTCAACTGGCATTCAGCAACATGGAATAACTGAGGCGAACAGGAAGATTCGAGGTTTTCTAAATGAGACCGAACGGTTCCTTTTAAAAGTCAGAAATACTGTGGATTAAGAGAGACACAAACATTGTACAGGAAAGGGGCAGGCATGGTGAAATGAAGGCCTTATGGTCTAAAGTACAGACACTAATGACTCATTAAGAACAAGCACTAAACCAGTTGTTCCACAACTAGTGAAACCTCAGACACTCAGCTGAGCCAATGCAGCATTTTATACCATATTCTGATTATTTTATTTATTGTACTTTATGAATCCCAGAGGGAAATTACTTCACTGCATTTAACCCATCCCCTGGGGGGAGCAGTGGGCTGCCAGCCACATGCAGCACACAGAAAGCTAGCATTTGAGTGTCTTGCTGAAGGACACACCTGGCTGTGCTGGGATTCGAACCAGGAGACTTCCACCTCCTAGGCTGATGGTCTACCCATTGAACCACCAGACCACAAATTAGTATTTTAGAGTGTTTGTGTATATATGTGTGTGTGCGCGCATGTGGATGTGGCACAGATAATCAGGACAAGCAGAAACACCACAAGAAATAACGAGGGGAACGGTGTGTCAGGAATCACTCGATTTCCATCACTGTTGTGGGTGACTGCAAATGTGCCAGCGCAGCACTGATATAGAAGTGGGAACACAAATGAAAACCAAGAGGCAGAAAATTCAGGCCAATCTGACAAATTGGTGAGGATAGGAAGAGCTGGCTGGCATCCCAACAGAATTGGGTGCTGATGGGGGGTTGAGGGTTTCTTGCGCTTAAGGGGGGGAAAGAAGCATGTGTGACCTTTGGCTGGGATGTGTGTGATGTGGGCAAAATGAGCCCCCCAGAATCGTGGGGCACCAAGGGCCTGTCAGAAGGAATCAGAGTAAAAGAGAGAGAACTGGATAATCCTGCATCTGGTTATCCCCATAACACCCCAATGCTGCTGCAGTTCTGCTGCGATGCCTCCCATGCTGCAACGATGCAGACCTGCTGCAGGCTACATCTGGAAAGCCATGTGCTCAGTTCACTCCAGACATCACTATCTGCACGGAAAAAACACTAAAAGTAACAGACCAGGTTATAAGGAGGGCTGGTACTCTTGTTCCCCTCGGGGAGGTGCTTAAACATGCTTGTTACTATAGAAGCCAGTCAGGATTACTGCACAGAATGTATAAATTTAAAATAAAACGCACAGATGCATTTGCATGGAAGATCCAGAAATGTCAAAACAAGTCAAATTTGCATTTTGAACCAATGAAGTAATTAAGCCTAAATGTTTAGATGTTAGCTGGAAATATGGAAACAAACACAAAGGTCACTGTTAAGCAATGGGTGGATACAACACTGTGAATGTAAAAACAGTGGAAATATCGTGTGGGGGGGGGGGGGGGGGGGGTTTTTGTGCCGTTTTGGGTACCGGCCAAAAAATAAAGCCAAATAAGGGAAACCACAAGTGGGAAAACCAATAAAAACC
>JABJVR010038491.1:0-28078 GCA_025773905.1 Chitala chitala
TATATATGTATGTGTGTGTGTGTGTGTGTGTGTTTTTCCCTAATTGCTTACTAACTCAGTAAATGTTTGTCCATGAGCTGCCTGCATTTTGCATGCTTGAAAGAGGAATTGAAAGCTTCGGCTGATTTAGACTGTCCTTTTGCTCGAAGCTACATTTGTTTCTGAAAATAGAAAAGGGACTGCTTCCTTTGTCATTTTCCCCCCTCAGCCGATGTCCATGTTATAATTGCTTGTCATCTGTCTTCATATTTTTCCTCCCAGTTAATACAGCTTATTTCACCATATGACAGCTGGATGGTAACAATGTTTCCCTGAGACTTTTTCCACAAACACTCAACAAAATGCAAAAAAGAAAATAAAATTTATGTCTTATTAATGTGTTTATTTATGTATAGGAAATATATCATGTTTGGTCTCATAATAAATTATGGTAATAACGTAGGGAAATAATCATGCAATTTTTAAAATTGTTCCATACTGTAATTTTTTTTTCCTGTCTTTCAGACATTGGAGAGAAAATGTTGGCCTGCATTATCTTCTTCTACTCATTTACTGTCATTGCCATTTCCCAAAGTGTCCAACCGTCAAAGCCATCACTGAAAGGACCATGTGACACACTGTGCACCTGCACAGAAAAAGATGGCATCTTACATTTCAACTGTGAAGAAAGAAATATTAGCAAAATATCCCAAATCAAAGTGCCACCTGCCTTACCCTTCCACCTAAATTTGTACAAGAATGACCTTGTTGAGCTGCATGCAGAAGACTTGAAGGAGCTGAAAGGTGCTGTGTCTTTGCATCTCGGAGCTAACAGTATACAGGAGCTGGAACCAGGGATATTTAATGGGTTCAACTCCCTTAAGAGGTTGCACATCAACAGCAATTTTCTAGTCACTTTGAAGGAGGACACTTTCCAAGGCTTGGTCAATCTGGAGTACCTTCAGGCTGACACAAACTTCATCCAAGTTATCGAACCCGGGACGTTCAGCAAGCTTGTCCGTCTCAAAGTTCTCATACTGAATGACAACTCCATCGAGTTCATGCCCAACAACATCTTTCGCTTCGTGCCACTGACGCACCTAGATCTGCGTGGGAACCACTTGCAGAACCTCCCTTACGTTGGCTTTCTTGAGCACATTGGTCGCATCATGGAACTTCTTCTGGATGACAATGACTGGGTGTGCGACTGTGACATCATGCCCCTTAAAATCTGGATGGAGAACATGCGGGCTATCTCTACCATCAGCGACGTGGTCTGCGTCGCTCCGCCACATCTCAAGGGCAGCGTTCTGAGCAAGGTGAAGAAGGACGTGCTGTGCCACGTCCACCCTGACCTCGATGAACCTTCCAAGCCAACAAATTTGGAAGTCACACCCACCATAAAAGTTGTTCAGACCCCAAAACTGACGGAGGATGAGAAGGTTAGAACACCAGCGCCTGTACCAGGGAAGATCTGTATCGAGCAATGTTCATGCCACAGTCACCCTGTTGCAGGTTTCTTAGTCCACTGTCAGGACAGAGGGATCCAAATGATCTCTGACCTTGGATTACCTTTTCAGAGTCCAACAAAACTTGTGCTCACAGGAAACATGATTCAGAGGCTACTTCGGTATGATTTTGTGGCATATGAAAGCTTAGAACTGCTGAACTTGGCAAACAACCAAATTGATTACATAGATAATGAAACTTTTCTCAGTTTGGGACATTTAAAGAAGTTGTATCTCAATGGGAACAGACTTGATCAGCTGTCCCCTAGCATGTTTGTTGGACTCCACAACCTTGAATATTTGTACTTGGAATATAATATAATTAAAACCATAGTTCCGGGTACTTTTGACACTGTGCCAAACCTTAAGCTGCTATCATTAAATAACAATCTCCTTCGAACACTTCCATCTCAGATTTTTCGCAATGTGCCACTTTCCAAATTAAATCTGAGGAAAAACCTCTTCACGCATCTGCCTGTTAGCAACGTGCTGGATCAGCTCGATTCACTGGAGCAGATTTACTTGGAAGACAACCCTTGGGACTGCAGTTGTGACTTGACTAGTCTTAAACAATGGCTTGAACAGCTTGGCAAGGATACAGTAGTGGGTTCTATTTTGTGTCATTCCCCAAGGAAGGTAGCCAAAATGGAGCTGAGGTCCTTGGGGCACGAGGCGATGTGCCCCAGCTCAGCGACACACGGCTCAATGCCAGGAGAAGTAGGTGTAGCAACCACAGTGGCCCCCTTGAATAGTGACAGGGGCATCTTCCAGTACCTCACCGACACTGTCCCACTTTCAGTGCTCATCCTTTGCCTGCTCGTCCTCTTTCTTATGGTCGTCTTTTGCGCTGCCGGGATAGTGGTTCTGGTTCTGCACCGTCGCCGGAAGTCAAAGAAGAAGCAGATGGAGGACCAGCCCAGGGAAAGCAGTCCTATTCACCTTCAGTACAGCATGTATGGGCAAAAGACCACCCATCACCTGGCACCACGGGCCAGGATTAACGTGTATGACGAGCCATCGCGCAGTCCCATCATTCAGGTGTGCCGGAATCCCACCTACTGCACCCACCACAAAGACCATGAGCTGGAGGAGAATGAGGAGGCAGAGCCAAAGCATATCTGCAGGGGTCTCCCGGAGAGGGAGAACGACTCCCCCCTGACAGGGCCCCACGTGAAGCTTAGAGCGGTGGCCAACTACCCCTCCGAGTTCGTTGCCCTGAGTGACACAGGCTGCCTCTATCGCAACATCGTGGACAGGGAAAGGGATCTACAGCAGCTGGGCATCTCGGAGTACCTCAGGAAGAACATCTCCCAGCTGCAGCCGGCCCTGGAGGTCTCCGGTCAGGGAAGGCATGAGGAGCTCAAATTAATGGAGACCATCATGTACACTGGCCCACGGAAAGTCATGGTGGAGCAAACTAAAAATGAGTATTTTGAACTGAAAGCAAATTTACACACAGAGCCTGATTACCTTGAGGTTCTGGAACACCAAACAACTTTAAACTGAGTTTTTTTTTCAGGTTTTGTACCAAATGTATGAAAGTGCCTTGGTTTTTTTTTATATTAATATGTCCATGTATTTATAAAATCCAAAGCATTGATATTACAGTTAAACTCAGTGATCACTCCCAACAAACTTATTCAAGAAAGGACTGCAAGAAAGTTATGGATGAATTAAAAATATAGTGTACATTGAGTTAATTCAGTAAAAGAAAAACAATATTCTTTGTAAATACATCTATAAGTAGTAAGGTTAAAAAAGACAAGTGCACCATTTTTTTTTTTTCAAAACCAGAATTAACACCAGTTATGTCCTTTTACCAGCATGCCATAATGATAACATTCACAATTCTAAAATGAATATAATCTTATTTTATATCCATCTAAAATCATTATATGGAACATTAACAATCTATGGAAACAGGCAAACATTCAACCTTTTGGACTTTTTTCTATTTGTGAAGAGGGAGCACTTACTGTACTTTCTATTGTACTAGTGATCTTTACTGTAACTACAAGTTTCTAAAAAATTGCACTACCCAAAACACCATTGTAAAAATGGGGCATGACAATCTTAAACACTGTTGACTAATTTCATTTTTTTAACATATACAATAACCAATGAATATAATCTACTGTAGTTGGTAATAGAGAAGCATATGCTGATGTTACGTGTAATTTTTAGTTGAAAAGTCTGTATTATATCTCAATGGTTCTTTACGATATGACAATTATTTTTGAATACAAGAATATGGCCAAATTTTATATGCTTTACGTAAGAGCACCATAGCTTTTGACACCACTTTAGATTTATTTAATATATTTATTGCTTAAGAGTTTGTATATATCTTTTACATTTTTGTGTGCCTTTAATGTTGTACACATAGAGCCATCATTAACTGTAAATAAAAGGTATAAAATTGTGAAAAATTGTGTTGTAAAATAATAAAGCACACAGTACACCTTCATTCCAGTCTTAAATATTGCCAAAATTTGGTGAATGTGTGTGTATGTGTATAAAGTACCGTATTTCTCCTAATTAACACACCCTCTATAATAGATGCTCCCTGCACATAACTTGTAACGCGCCCAGGCACGTTAATTAGAAGAAATATGGTATATCAATATGTGTGCCTTTGCCTATAGTAATATGAAGCAAATTCCATCCATCCATCCATCCATCCATCCATCACCAAACCGCTTATCCAAATCAGGGTCAGGGGTTGCCTGGAGCCCGTCCCAAGAAGCTTAGGTGTAGGTCAGGATTCACCATGGATTGCACGCCCGCCCATTGTGACAGAATTCAATTTAAATTCATTCACATAGAACAAAAATTGATAAAAAACATTAAAAAATAAACATTTCAAATTAAAAAATTATATATAAGTTGAAGTAATTACCACATTTACCAAAGAAAGCAGCATGCACGTCTATAAAATATTCACTTAAAAATTCAGTACATCAGTAACTGTCTATGGCACTGACTGTTTTGTGTGCATTTCTGTATATATGACTTTTTAAAACGCCACGCGCATCTCACACAGCAGCCTGACTTTACCAAGTGACAGGCAAATTATTATTCTGCCCTAAACCTTTAATGATCCAGCCAATGGCTCACTGGCCCGGTCCAAACCCTGGGCTCTCCCCTAGCAATTTATTTAATCTCCATCTGTCGATGGCAGCGTTGACGTGTGTGTGTCAAGTGTGTTTATCATTCTTTCCTACAATATTAAATTTGATACTTCAGGCATTGTTGCAAACATCCAATCCATAAAAAAAACAATGATGGTGCATCTTCAGCCCAAAGTTCATTGATTGCTCATTCATTGTGCCTTTTCAGGAACGTCTCGCACTTCTCTCTCTAAAATACCTGTAGGCTTTTCACAATACGCCTGCTTACATCACACATTTGCAAAAGGGTGTTGTGAGCATCAGTTAGTGGCAACTATTTTGACATATTGAAGGGAATTGTGAGCTCCTGGAGGACACACAGCCTACCATGCAATGCTTCCTTCTTCATCAGTTTCTGTTTAACCCTTAAACTGCTGACCTTTCAAAGAGCATCCTTTCCTTCACTCAAATGACTGTACAATAGCTACCTCCACATTTCTGTTATTTTAAACATGACAGGGACCTGACTGTGTTTTTCACCAAAATACATCATGCTGAAACAATTTTAACATGCCATGACCTGTTTATACTTTGCACATCCCACACGAGTGGCAGAAATGATGACTCGTGAAATCTCCACCTATGCGATAGATCTGCGTTGATTCCAGGTGAGACAAAACTGAAAACCAGGTTACTGTGGGCCATATGTTGTCAACTGGTATTTTTAGTTGTTCCACTGTTGTACAGCAACATTCTCCTCGGCCCACTAATCTGGTACAAAGCTAGTCAACACTGACCCTTGAGGTATTTTTAGCTGCCTACTTGCACAAGATTTAATAATATAAAAGGATACCTTGTCCTCTAGACTTTTGGGGACAGTTGCTGCAAGTGTATCCCATTGAAATTCTACAGTGGTCTTTCACCAATCACGCTGAACCAGTTTTACTCGCTCATGTGGACCTAAAGAATTTTTTTTTTTGTCTATTCTAAAATGACTAATAGAACCTAAGCTTGTGACATATACATCTGAAACACACATTACGCGTGCATTTCTACTTTTTCTAGTTTTTGACCTTTTGGTGTATCTTATGAATCATACACTGAGGAGTAATATTTTCAAATTTCTTAGGCGTGGCCATGATTATGAAAGATAATGCAATTTTGACCTTTTTTCCAATTCACGTTTTTACCCTACACTCCTTGTCTCGGGGGCAAATATCTCAAGATATCAATATGCTGAGTGAGCTAAAATGCACCATATTTTACAATGATGAGCCTCTTAAGGCATGTAGACAAAGCAGTTGTAGAATTTAGAGGGGCCACTGCCAAATGCAATAAGATAGAAGGTATGTTTATCAGTTAGAATAATTACATGTATATTAAATACAATGGATGGATGGTTGGAATTTTCTCACTGTGAACATAATACATATGCAAATTTAAAAACTGTTACAATAAGTATGAGCTCTCTGGAAATGAAAAATTACAATATGGCAAAGTTAAAACTAATGAAAGTGTCACACATATTACCATGATTATCAAGGTTATAAATGAGAGTTTGATTTAAACCTCAAATACACAGAAAATACCCATGATTTAATTGCCATTTTTAAGAATACCTGCCATTTACTTAAATAATGAAAGGCCACTGCCAGTCCTGTGTTGGAGATTAATGCGGTTTAATTTTTTTCATTTAGATCATCTTCTGATTAGTGTTAAATTCTGAAAAAGAAAGCAAACAAAAACCTATCGGTATGTTGTGTGAACGTTAGTGACTGCTGGAGACTCCCCTGCCTGTCTCAAAACACTCATGTTAGGTTTGAAATGAGCAATCTTGAAGCTACACAAAGTCGGACGTACAACCAAGAATTTTGAAAGTGCAAATTTGAAGAAGAAAAGGCTTAATAGTGACTGAAAATTATGTTCAAGTGAGAGTGAGAACAGCATTTTTAGAATGTCACTCAAAGAAAGAGCCATCCAATTAGGATAATACCACCTAATTTTACTTCAGTTAATCTCACTGAACTACATAGAGCATGCAAAAAACAGGATAATTTCTAAACCATCAGGAGAATGCAACTATGTGCAGCTACATGTGTTTTGTCTTGCATGTTCAAATGGCACTCAGAAGCCGCCGTGTCACTGAGCACACAGTAACCATTTAAACACTGTACTGTGCTCAGGCTTCAAGTTTCATGTTGAGCATTTCAAGTGAAGCACGGTGCTCACACAGGGGCCTCTTAAACACTCCTGAGCACGCAACTGTGCTGGTATTACAGAACCAGAATACAAGTCTTCTGGGCCAGGTCTTCTCATACTGACTCTTAAAAAGTATCTTCGTACACTGTGCTTGATGAAAACAAAACAAAGCCAGTCATAATAACTGTGTGGTTTTTCCTACCTTTACAGCATACAGCGAACGGGGCAGCACGTGTAAATTTTCGACTCGCTTGCTAAAATACGTAATTGAAAAGTATTGTGGAACCTGAGGAGTCATTTAAAACAGGCCAGGAAAGCAGCGATCCTGTGGATCCTATTACTTTGGCTGAATGAAGGCCTGTGCATATTAAACCCAGCCAACTGGAAAGCTGAGAGGCACTGAATTGGAGTGTAGTGACAGAACTGTGCATGACAATCGCATGGGGATCTTACAAGCTTTACCGCTGCCTTTCTAAACACGGCGAGGTAAGTACCAGCCGTGGACAGTTCGTGTTTCCGCACACAGACTTATGGAAGCTCGCTGTAATGCACTGTGCGTTCTGGGAAACACTAAACTACCACAGTCTCGTTTGTGATGGTGAATGTTTTTGACAAAGCGTTCGCTTCTCTTCAACATCCTGTGCCTACTTAGCAAAAGTGCTCTGATTTTTTTTCCTTCGTACTTTTGATATTAAAATCCTACAGCTTTGCAGTAAGTTACATAACTGAACACTGTAACCTGCACAGAGTAGACACATTCCTACTAGTGCAATGTATCATAATTTAGAATAACAAAGTGTTAATTACTGTGTATTGCCTAATGTCAGATGAAGGTACGTACTAATTTGGAATATTTTTACATTTAAGCAGCTGAACATTTAGCCTATGTCATGAGATTTCATAACAGTTGTCACATGCATTAGAAGAACAGTCAGTAAGTCAATAAATAAATAAATAAGATAGAAAGCAAAAAAATAATAAAAAAAAAAAACAAATCTGGAGTAACTGGATGAAATCCATAGACAACAGAAACAACCAACAACTTTGGCCAATTGCTGTCATTGTTGCATTTTCACACAAGCTCTGCGTGTGTGTGTGTGTGTGTGTGTGTGTGTGTGTGTGTGTGTGTGGTCTGTTCTATGGAGCCCAGAAAACATTTCATGTCTGTCCTTTTGTGGAGCGCTCAGTGTTGCATTAAGTAATAATGAACAGAATGCCTACTTATTGCCAAGAGACTTGCTGCTAGTGTCAACAAACTGTGTTTTGCAAATATTTTATCAATGCATTGATTAATATATGCATTTTATGCAAATCGATTACATTTTATATACACTCCATGTATTTGTAACTGTTTATAGGGGAAGATGATTTACTTTCAGTGAATTGAATGCGCTTTTTTTTTGTTTCAAATATAAGCATTACAAAGCAATTTAATGACACAATAAACTATTATCTTCACTTAGTATGTAGGCAAGGCAGAAAATGTGAAAGTATTATTCTGAAACAACAATAATAACAACAGGGGTGACGTGGAGACCCTTAAGAAAAAGATTTTAAAGGCTAAGGTGGTCTCTCTTTGCCTTCGCTGGCAGTTACCTCTGTACTATTACTATGGAATATTCTCAGTGTGTTTTCATAAAAACACATCTTTTAAGATGAGGTATTGTGACAATTTTGCAATTAAAACATTAGTAGCTTGTGGGAAATTTTAGTTTCAGTTGCAGTGCACAAAAAAAGCTCAGGACAGAAACTTCTGGAAAGTCCTTGTTAATGGTGTATGGACCAGGACACGGAATTCAGTTCAGTTTCTGTACAAGTCTGGTGCTACTTGGATGGAAATGCTGTTATAAACACCAGTTTTTAGAGATTTAAAAATAGTGCAACTCAATACCAAGACACCTATGTTTACTGCTTTGGCCCATCTGTTCCTCAGATAGAAGGTCTGAGCAAGGTCCGTGAAAACCATTTGAAACACAGAAACAACCTGTTCCGGGGGAATTCATTTGTACCACTTTGACAGCTGTGAACTGTTCCCATGGTTGGCCAGTTCACTCTGTCAGGCGACCGATGAGACATTTCCAGAAACCGAGTCAGCTGTGTGAGAGCTGCTTTTTTTTCCACTCTCCGAATATACAATTTCTGTGGCAAGGCTGCCAGTCTGCCTTGGACAAGCTTCACACAATCTACCTCAGGTTATTATCATGAGCAGGGGCTTCTTCCATGAAGTCTGCCTGGAGATGCTGTTAGAGGAAGCCATGATGGTGGAGTCTGGGTGAAGGTGCTGTTAGAGGTGGGCAGGATGGTGGAGTCTGGGTGGAGATGATGTTAGAGGTAAGGAGGATGGTGGAGTCTGGCTGAAGGTGCCATTAGAGGGAAAGTACAATTTTTGACAAGGCAGTGGCAGATCAGAGACATAGCTTTAGATGCAGATGCTTTTCTCCTTACACTGAGTGGCTATGCTGTGGCTACGTTGTGGACATCATCTGTATTGAACTATGTAGCAGACATGCTTTTTTCCATGGGTGAGTTCCTATTAAAATACACCACCCTACATTTATATGAAATTGTGGCAAGAAGGAGTTTTATATGAAGGGGCCAAACTGAGATGCTTGTACTGAGGTTCACTAAGAGAGCTGATTTAAGAGAGTACACAAGCCAAATGATCTTGAAATGCCGATGATATACAGTGCAGGACTTGCTGAAACCAGGCACCTGGGAATCATTTGTGGGTAGTAGGAACTTAAAATATAACCACAGGGTTAGATGACTACGCTGCTTCTAAGACTTCAATGTGGACACCTGGTTTTTTGGTCTTGTAAAGCACGATCCTCGCTGGAGAAGGTCAGCACTCGCTGTGCCATCTGAACCAGCAGCAGGTCATGGACCCTAGTTTTAATGGAAGCACTCGCCTGCAAAAAGCATCGTGTTCTATTGCTTTCAGAAGACTGATCAGGTGCAAAGCATATGGCCCCACTTTTCTTCAAGTTAAGGCATGGGTGCCACAAAAGCTAGAGAATGCTGAAGTTGAGGCATTTGACAGTTTGACACACTGGATTATGCAAGAAAGAAAGGAATATTACTGGTGCCAGTTGAAGTGCAGTTTAGCATAACAAACAACCAGACCTCTGTGATTATTGGTGCTTTCATTTTGAAGTTTCATTACTAACGTTTAATGCTTTCAGGGTACGTTTTTCCAAAAAGCAAGCGTGTGATAGCTTTCTTTTCAAGTTAGTGTGTTTTGTTATACTATTATTTTAAACCTGAGGCATAATCCTGAGGATTGAAAATAAAAACACCAGCACATTGGTAAAGTATGTTGTATTAGTTCTAACTACTCCATTGCAATAAGAACCTAGAAGCAAACAGATCGAAGTGGCTTCCTTTTCTCTGAAGCATCGGTTTTGGTCCTAACCAGATGATGTTTACACCAAACAGACCAGAACTCCAGTAAAGCTGCTGGACAATTTGATAAGGCGATGGAACATTTTACCATAAAAATGATAAATATAGCTCCTTTTTGTGACTTCAGGACATGCATCAAGGGCAGAGAAGGTAAGCTAGACAGCAGTATTTAATCAAGAACTTCATCACAAGGAGCACCGGCATCTGATGGAACCGATGACCTTTTACGAAAAGTTAGAAAACCGCGTTACTGTTGGTCTTATCCCACAAGGAAATGCTGATAGGCTTTATTTATGATCTCTTCAGGACATGCGTCTCTGCAGAAGCTTACCTGGGTCCTGGGCTGCCCAGGTGTTACAATCTCCATTTCAGCATCATGGGTGGGGAACGAACGTGGTAAAAAAAGGTGTGCAAAGCATGACTTTTAGCCCCAGAACATTGCCAAATCAATCACCAGACCGCCTCAGGGTCTCTGCTCCAGACATCTGTAATGTCTGCTCCACAACCTTAGCTTCTCCCCAGGAACTCAGAAGGCCGTGAAGCCATTTACACATAGCTGGCAGAAACCATAGGATTGTTGAGGAATTAAGAAGTCTACCACTGAATCACCCATGCAACCAAAGCTATTAAAACACACAATAATAATAATAATAATAATAATAATAATGCACAACCCACGACCACACTCATAAATTCTAGCTGTAAGACCAGCACGTTGTGTTCAGTACCACTGACACTGACCACACCTGATAGCTCCACCCTGGCTTAACCGATTTGGGCCTGGGGCACATTAAGAAGGCTGCCTTGGTCTCAGTCATCACTGGTTCTGGTAATACAGCTCTATTTCCTTAACATAGTACTCATACATATGGACTATGGACAAAAAAATAAAAAGAAAACTTAAAAAAAAAAAAAAACTTCAGTAACTCTTTTGACTATTAATACTGGGAAATTTGATCTGCTATTGAAGAAGTTTTGTTATTAAATGCTTTTACATGATCTGACCTATATTTAGAGACTGGGTGTTCTTTATAAGAAGATCTGATAATGAAAAAATCTGTGCAGAAACATCTCTGTACCTTTACTGTTACATTGTCACAGATCGTGAGAGTAAATTACAGAGGCAGCCCTGGCACCACACAGCTCACCTCACTACATTAACTCATCTCCGTGGCTTTCGGCAGACCGCAGCTCTCACTGCAAACAGACCCACCAGCATTTTTCACTTTGGGTGTCAAGCTACATGAGTGGAAAGTAAACCTTTCTTCAGGCATCCGTTCTCCCTAACTGGGGCAAATTGGTAAAAAATAACCAAGGGGTCGATGATTTCTGTTAGGCTTATGGTGTATTTTTTATTTTGTTCATTTAAAGACATTACCTATGGCTAGAGAAAGCAAGCACTGGCATCAATATAAACTTTCCAACTTACTAAATTCAGTATCTGAGGCTGGGTGATGGAGGTATATGCATTCAATCCGTAAACAGTTCTGAAGGGTTTAGAGCTCTGCTTTGTAAGACAGTACCATGTTAAAGGAATGAGTCAGTGCTGACCTGACACCCCTTGTGTTTCTCTTTTCCCGAGCTTCACTCCACGTTCAGTTATGCCACAGTGCGTATGCACAAAACACACAACATTTGGACGACAGTTCTTTAGTCTAAAATATTTTTAAGCAAAACTACAGAAGCTAATCCACTAACATGCCAAACCTCTTTTAAACCTGTAACTGGCATTAAATTCCATTGGACCCACCTGCGATTCACCCCTTGTTATCGTAATAACATTTTGTTTTTCCTTTCAGTTCTATTTTATGTGGTGCTTTCATGCACTCCCATCACATGCAAGAATAATTCAGGTAATTGTGTGCGCTTAACTTTTGATTAAAAAATAATTTTTATAATATATCAGTGCACATGGGTTGTGTGGGGGTCTGAGGTTAACACAGACTCTGCACACAGACTCGAATCCATCCTCAGCTGCACCAGCCTCATGCCTCTCTGGGTTCTCTCTGGTTTTCTGCTCTCCTACCACAGCTGAAGTTCTGGCTGCCTGAATGGGCCACTGACTTAAAATCACCCTTTGGGCTTGTCAGAGTGCCTTATGGCAGACTGCCCTCTTTTCCAGGGTGTTGACTGCTTCAAGCCCTGTGCTTCCCAGGAAAGACTCCAGATAACTGTGACCCCAGCTGGACCTGAAAAACGAGTTATTAAAAATGGATGGGTTTTCACACACACTTAATAGCACCTAAGCCCCCAAGAAATGGGATGAGTACAATGATTCCAAGAGGCGTTCAGTGCCCTACTTATACTAACCATTGCAAAGGTTTGCATCATATCCATTGACAAGCCTGCAATGTCATTTTATTCTTTGCCAAACAAAAGTAAAACCCTGTACGGATATTATATATTATATATGCAAAACACACCGGCCAGTGACCGTATGGAGGAAATTGATGCAATTACTTTTCCCATTCCTGTACAGTACCATGTGTTATCATGGACCCTATACAGACAGGATGAGGAGGATGTGTATTGCGTGTCTAAAAGTATATTAACAATGTGATCAGCTTTCCAGAAGTAAGCAACATGGACTCTCTTTCGGTTGTCAGAAATTTTCCCTAAGTTACACTCTGGTTTTTAAAATCAGTGGCTGCCTCCAAACAAGAAAATTGAAGACATTGAACTAAAATTTAAAACCTTTATAATGGCTGGGTTATGTTCGTCTGTGCTGACATCAAACATTGGCTCTCTCTTAACACATTTCCTTATAATTAAGATGGATATTGTACATAATAACAAGTATTAGTAATATTTCACTTCCCTTTAAAAGAGCATCATTCATCTGAAGTTAAACAGCACTGGTCATGGAGATAAATTTCCAAAGTTAAATCTGTCCACGAATATTCTAAGGGGGAGCACTTTAGCCCCCGTTACCTTATTTATTTATTCATTTGATTCGTTGGGGTGTGTGCCCTTTTACCCCTCACCCTAAACTCTTGCAGTACACCCCCCCCCCCCAAAGTTTGACTATGCTGTGATAATCTGGTGAGTTATGCCTCTAAATCACAACGTAACCATGTTTTAAACACGTGTGTTTCATCATCGTGATTTTTAATTGTCTGTGATTTCATTCTTTATGACTTTAGCTGATGTTTCTTCTCACATAATGAAAGGTGTAAAAAAAAACGGTGTGTATGCATGTGTCTCTGTGTACCACAAAATACAATGTATACACGTGAAAAAGGTAGCGCTGCCTACAACCGATTAAATACACTTCTTTTGAGTTTTTTTTTTTCCTTTCATGTAAACTTTCACATGACCTGTGGCAACAGAGTACAGGCATTACATTAATAAAACAAAAAAGAAATAACTGCGGCTAAAAAAAAAATTGTGTAAATTAGGAGCGAGGCAAAGTCTTTAAAAATTCACCACACCTTATTTATTTATTTATTTTTAATAATGTTTTTTTTTTTTTCAGCCTAACTTCACCTAAATATATCTGGCATTGTAAAGGGAAGATGGGTGAGAGACGTGTTTTGGAATTCATGTAAATTACCCCACAATTTATAAAACTGAGGTAATAATACACAAATAGCAAACAGCATGATATATAAACAGAAAACAGCCATCATCTGCCGTCCTCGTGAGCGCGTGTTGGTTGTGTTTGTCGACCGTCTGGTAAACCATGCAGTCGCCGGTGTTTAAGCTGTCAGACCAGGAGACCAGGGACCCATTTACCGCCCACTACGCCGGATCCTGAAATAAAGTGGTGACTAAGTTGTTTCATAACAGAACTTTTGAGGCATTGCTTAAACAATTTTGAAATCCCGGTTCTAGTACTTCAAATATATACACACACTTTGCCAGTATTTATAGATGTTCATGCAAGTATTTGTAGGGGTAAATTATTTCAGTGGCTGACATGTCTAATTATGGTGGATGTTAGCTTATACGAAAGTTAAATTCAGTGCCACAAAGTTCCAGAACTTTTTTAAAGCCTTTTACTAATGATGTTGCTTATTTCAGATGCCTTATCACCGCAAAGATTGTAATTATAAAATGTTTTAATGCAGGAAAAATACAGTCTATCCTGTAGTTTGTGGTAGTAACTGTCAAAGACTTTTTTTTCTTGTGACATAACTGTGCAAACTGAATGCACATGATTATCATTTATTATCATAGCATTTTTGTGTTGAGCTAATTTTAAGAGGTGCATAAAATATCTTTCAAGCAGCTGGTAGTGTAAAAGATTCTGAGTATGAAGACAGAGAGGGAACTGGCATGATGTCTGGACACAGGATGTTGGTTTTCATCTGTTCGTATTCCAGGGACACAGAGGAAGATGAGGCAGAGGATGACATGAGGTCATTACTTTGTACTGTGAGTAGCCCTGGACAGTTGCCAAGACCTTGACCTCCTTGCTCTTAGTTTGACGTGTAAACTTTGTAAGACATGAAATGCAGCACAGGTGAAGAAGAAAAAAAATTAATAAATAAAGTCAAAGTGCTGGTCAGATGTGATTCAATGCAGAACGTGGTCTTCATAACCTCTCTACAATAACAGATCATGAATGTTTGAATTAGGGTAATATATTAAACTGTTGCAGATATGTCCCGGTTTAAAACCCTATGACCAGATATCTCATAGTCCTTTTTACACAAAACAAAAACAGATCTGGTCATTGACAATTTCACTGTAGTAATAACAAGTACCAACTGTTATATCACCGACAATATCCAGTAAAATTTTTTAAAAGTAAATTTTTGCCTTTAGAAATAAAGCAAAATTTTCATATAGTATAATACTTAATGTATAAATTTAAGAGACATTATCTTTTTTTCTATTGGTTCCTGTAAACTTACCATTTCACATCGATTGTAAAAAGTGCTCTACACAGACCTCAATGCACGGAGTTTATATCCACCCACTAAACACTTCAGTGAACCGTTTTAAAGGCTAAATGAGCCATGGTTGGTTTAGAGAGAAACAGAAAGCCTACTCTAACTGGGCTGTCCCTGAAATAGGTCTAAGAGCAATTGCTTTATTCACGGAAAAGACTTCAAAATGTGTTATCCTACAGAACTGTGCAATGTGCTTGAACTGAACTGAGCTGACTGCTGTGTCGCCCGTTTGTGTATTAAATCAATGCTGCAGTTTACTTTGAGTGCTCTCGAGATGTTCACAGATCTTAAGAAGGACAGGACATCGGCCAGAGTAATAACTCCTTACATCACTTTGTCGTGCCTTTTGGAGCACTTGTCTTCACTCTGCGGTTTTTGGACCAAAGATCAAGTTCTGAGCTGGCATTTCCTCCTAATACTGATGTCCATTCATGAGTGACGGCTTTGAAATGGCTGACAATTGTCCTCCATCTGTGTCCCGGCTTGCGTCAAGCAGCTGCTGTGTGTTATGAACAATATCAGATTGGAACGTCTTTTGAACACAGAAAGCGAGAACTCAGTTTGGATTGTTTTGGAACACTTGATTAAGTAATGACACGTGGTCTTGGCTGGGGATGTGAATTGATTCATAGTTATGGGCTGACCATCCAACTAAACAATTCTAAACAAAATTTTTTTTTACATCTTATTTTTAGATCAAGCGATTTGAACAATGCTTCGGTTCAGATACAGCTTTGAGCCTGAGATAGCCACTGCAAAAAGAAAAAAAAACAGCTTTAAAGATTTGTATTTTGTGTGAGATGTTAAGCATTGGTATTTATATCCTATTTAAAAACTTTTCATCTATTTGTACTGCCGTCACTCTTTGATTTTTAATTGATGAAACTGCAAGAATTGTTATTTCTCTCTATTCTGTTTATGCTGAATTATCTTCAAACTAGAATACATTTCATAGACATTTAAAATGCATCGTACCAAATGTCAAGGTATTAATTTTCATTTTTCAAAAAAAGAAACAGTGTAAATAAACAAAAAGTGTCAGATAAATACCAATGCAATGTGGGTAGCTGTTGAAATGATAGCAATCGGCAGAGCTGAAATAGCCTTATATGTAAATGATACAAAATCCTTGTTTTCAGCAATGCTGTCAATTTAGTCTGGGCTCTCCAAATAAACAATTTCCCTCCCCGTCTGCCTGTGAATACAGACAGCAGAATAAATCTAGATTGCACTACATTTTCATGATAAATACATCTTTAAAATCCTATTTTTATGGGCCAAATGAATATAACAAATTCATCCATGGATTTTTATTTTTGCCGCTGCTCGAATTTGACAAGACAGAATGACAAATGCTGAAATTTTTAAAATTATAAAAACAAAATTTAAAAAAATGGTTTTCTGTGCCAAGGTTGTGAAAGCATCTGCTGCCTTTAAAACCTTTTAAAGTGTCTTCAGTTTCCCAGTGCCGATGGGAAATCACGTCCTGATGAGAGACGCTATCTGAAGTCTGAGGACACGGAGCGTAATGGAGCAGAGATACCAGTGTTGAACTGGGCTGGATCAGCACCAGAATGGTATTGGGAGCACTTTGTGCCAGACAGTGTGGTGACATGGTGATACACGTACAGAGAGTCACAGCTGTTCAGGGATATATTTTGCATAAATACTGTATTTCCATAGTAGATATGTGACACAACTGAGGTGTCCATGGGGAAAAAAAAATGGGTATAATCCAGATGGAGGGGCATACAAATTTAAAGGCTTCCTGTGCCTTTAATTTTTAACTTAGGATCTCAACTTTAACAGAACTCACAAAGAATTGATATAATTCATGCCAAACCACAGTTACATATTGTAGAGGAGAGAAAAAGCTATAAGTGTACAAATCTTATAATTAAATAGTGGAATCTTCAAATGTTACAAAATCGTCACTATTCCCATGATTCCTGTGGACTAATCAATCGTGTGTGTGCACACGCACATGTATATGTAAACCACATTTTGTTGGTAAGGTTTACATCCATGATATAAAGTATCAAATTTAAAAATTTTAATTTGTAAAGGCCACTAAGAGGAGAAAAATTATATATATTATATATCTTACAGTACTGTGTGATTTATTTTTTTCTCCATTTGTCTGTGAAGCACCAGACATACTCTGGAACATGTAAGATTCCTCGAGGTGAAATGTATAAACAATTAGATTCACCTGCAAAATTTCAAAATTCTGAAGTGGAATCAATGGGTAATGTGCCCAGTAATCGACCTTCTGGGCCTGGGCGATAAGCCATTCAACCACGGGAAAGAGAGTTAAAATCCCAATATATAAACACTGAGGCAAGAATAACTATGTTTAAAAAGTGGGACTTTTTAGATTGGAAAAGTGAATGAGGATTGCTTTAAGTCCGGGGCATTCAGGGAAGAACATTTCCGACCAGACGTTTTAAATAAGAAAAATAAATGACTGATAGAACTGGAACTGTGTTTTGAATTACAGTGGGTGAAGGACCATGGATATTTTCAAGATCAGGTCCAAAGAAACAGAACTGAAAGAGTTTTTATGTAACATTTAAATAAATTATTATTCAAATTTCTGCCACGTGGTAACACTATATAAAGAGCTGGTTAATCGCCAGCGAGGAAAGTGTTGGAGTTGTTTATTAGCCCTGATCTTAACACATGCAAGGTGCACTACTTTGAAACAGCACCCAAATAAACCAGCTTTATGACTTACACTTTCAAAGGGTTGCTGTTGGCAGCATTTGGTGAAAAACTATTTATAATCACACAGAAAAGCACAATCATTTGTAGCTCTCCATGGGGCAGGAGTTTTACCTCAAAATCAGCCATCCATAACAAGAATAAAAAGCCTTGCAAATATAAAGTTGAAAATATTACAATGTTTGAGCACAGAGCAAAAGTATAAGCACTCAAAGTGAACCATAACAATCTGGTAATTGACAAGATAGGCACGACAGATAAAACTGTGACACATAACCACGTTCGGATTGCCGACAAGTATTAAAAAAACTCACTCCGCATTTTCATATTGACTGCACCTAGCTGCTCTCCTTCCTTATCATATGGAAACCACGAGGGCGCGTATTACTTACAGGTGTTGCATCTCAGGTGAGGAAGAATCGGTGTGAAACATTTCAGCTTGATTAATTTACCCTTATAATCTGGCATGTGCTCTAAATTGAGGACAAAACGAATGTCAGCTGTGATGCAAGGAAATTATTCTTCCACAAAAGACGGGGAGCGGTGAAAAAAGAACTAGTGCTTGCTAAAAAATGCAGAAATATCAGCAGTTAACATTTTGTGCTATCACAAGTTCTAAAATGACTAATATGTTTTAATATATTTTGTATAATCCAGCTTCGTTATTAGTATATGTTCTTGAGTCTGAGCTATTGGCCTGAAATGGTCCCATTTGAACCAGAAAGAATGTCTTGTGGTCCAGAGTAGTCCCGTAACTTGTAAAAAAAAAAAAAAAAAACCAAAGTACCTGACAAGTCTCACAGTCTTGGGGCACCTGATAGGCCTGATAGGTGAAATTTGTTTTCATTGGTCAAAAATTATCTCAGGGATAATATTGAATAAAACCAGGAATACTGAAAGTAAGAACTCAAAAATTATATAATTTCAAGATTTATTGGCTTTAATCAGCAGCCTGGCTGTTTCCTTACCTGCTGTAATGCTCAACATTATCTTTCAGGTTTACATACACATTTCTTACCAGGTACATATTTCCACATATACATTCCACACATAATATGTAACATGTTCTAAGCCAGGAAGACTCAAACAAACATGTCCAAGGCAGAAGATAAGATCTGTAGATTTTCAGGCATTTATCTAGAATTAGGAACCTTTTGTTTGCCTTTCTTTCAAACCAGGATGCTAAAAACAGTGTCAACGAAACACTCACTGCTTCACCTTTCTAGATAATGGACAAACAAAATGCGACCCTAGTGATTTTGCTAAAGGCCAAATGCTATATTAGCATATTAAATATGACTAATCTAACGTGCAGGCATCGGAACGGTGCTTTGCTGGCCTGTGACAGCCATGGGTAGTGGAATCGTGGACCATAAAACTAGGGCGTGTCTCCAAAACCCAAAGGCTATCTAAAAGGCAAACAGAACTTTAGCTGAAGTGATTCCAGCTGTTCTTCTGCCGATAGTGGCTCGTTAAAATGCCAAAGCTGGTCTTAGATTTAACCTTTGAGAAATTAATATCTGTGGTGCTTTAGCATCCTGTCTCGCCATGTGGGAAACACAAACTCACACAGTTGGCTCTGTTCACTGTCCCTTTTTTAGATGGCATGGAGATCAGATGTATCCTGTTTTGATAAAAACCCCTTTTAAACTACCCTTGTATTACCAGAAACCTGAGCACAATGCCACTGGAAAACCTAAATTCTCTAAATTTATCAAAAACTAAGTTTTAAAATTTTTTTAAAAGTTTAAAATTTTAGCGCGCTTCTAAGTTTCTCCTTTCACAAAAAAGTTACAGACTTTTTTTCTCGCTGCAGAAATCGCATGGCTGAAGTTTAAAAATTCCAATTCATTCCAGTGTGCACAGTGGAATACAAAATCAGTGAAGCCAACGTTCTGTCTTTAAGGATTAACTGAAAATCCTTTTACGTCCCAGCATTGAAGAGGCCCAATTAGCAATGAAAGCTCAAAGCTTTATCAGGATTGTTAAATTTTGTGAGACCATCCTTAACCGCACCAACAGGTCCCTCTGACGACCCACATTATAAGACTAATTTAAATAAGCCTGAAAAAAACTAATTGTTAGCATATAAAGTCATAATTAATGTGGATTTTAGCCCGTTCTGCCTGCCAAAACTGTGGTTGTTAGAAAATAAATAAACTTCATATGTTACACTGTAATAAAAGAGATTTTGTCTCTAAAATGTTTTATTCCCTGGTTTATATTCACCATCTTCAGCTGACTCACCATATGAATGTTAAATTGAATGAGATGAGATATAATGTTGTTATATTTTACCAGCTGCATGGTATACATTTCAGGTCAAAGGTACTCAGTTATATGCAGCAATTTAGTCAGACAAACTAACGTGTATCTTCAGAAGACAAGTCAAAGGAACTCTCTTTACTTTCCTACCGTGGTTACATAACAGACAGACACAGAGCAAAGCTGGGAATGAACATTATATTCTTAGTTCACAATTTATGAGACTTTTTCTTAAAAGGCAGAAATGATGCTTGTACATCCACTTGCAGAGCTCTATATTTTAGATCCTGTACAGCTTTTTTTAACCAATTAATTATTTTCACATAGGGTGACTTCTATGAATATTTGTAAGCATGAGGGCATACTAAAAATATTACAAACACTACGAACATTACATTTAACCCCACTGTGACTAAATTCTAAGCAATTTTACCTTTCATTATCATGGAAAGTGTTCATTGAGTTACGTATACAGTACGTATGGTAAATGTTTTGGTTTATTATAATTGTTTTTCATTAGGTTATCAAGATTAAAAGGAAACAAAAATATATGCAAATACAACAGAACCGGTGTGTGTGGTGGGGGGGGGGGGTGATGAAAATTACATTAAAATATTATTCTGAAATGCAATCTTGACAATGTTGACAGGAAGTCATTATCTTGACAGCTACCGTCCCCTCTGGGCCTCATGAAAATATCCTTATATTAATCTCTAAAAATAGGATCACAGTGTGTCTGATGGTAATTGCTTGTTCAGATTACACCAAAAGGCATCGGAAATGGAAAAACATGAACAAATCAAAAAGAGAAACGTTGCTTACAAGCACGTCTGATGGGTATATTTTTATTCGGCCTTGAGAACTTTCATTACTTTCCTGTGTTTCTTAACTTTACAAGGGCATTTAGTAGTGACAGAGATGGTAGATAGGAAAAACAACATTAGTCATCTCCAGTTTATCTAGGTCACTACTTTTAAGAACAGTGTTTGCGTAAAATCACAAAGACAGGTGACTTATGAAACACGGAAGTTGGGTGCAGGAGCCAGAGAGGCAGCGACAGAAACGGCCAAACTTCTCACTCACACACACACACACACACACACACACACACACACACACACACACACACACACACACACACACACACAAAACAGTGAGCAGCAAGGTTAGAAGCATCAGTCGATTTTCCTCTGCCGTTTTCATTTCAAGCTGGTACCTCTGCTAGATTCAAAGTGTGCAGACAGAATGAGTGTGCGCTTATAGCTGGCATCTGCTTGGCAGAAAGTACAGCAAATGTGGTTACAGTTGTCTTAGGGACTCATGTGAATTAGGATTGAGATGTTCTCTTATAATTTGCTCATAGCAGACCTTAATTGCTATATTAGTGCATGGCAAATTACCTACTTTAGAAATATTTGAGTGCATGGAGAAACTCTTACATGTGCCTATTTGAGGAAGCGATATGTCAACAGCAGCGTTGCTGCCGTCATTAGCAGAACCTACGAATGGAAACGCTGCTGTAGAAAGGGGGAGGAGCTAGACTAAACCATTCTGAGAATTGGAGGGGGGGGGTTCCGTGAAAAAAATGTACCGGGCAGATTGGAATTCCTGTAAATTTCTGTTGTAAAAATGAAAAGGCAGTAAGATGTTTTTGCTAAATAATCCAAGAACACTGAAAATTGGCATCTTGGGCAATTTTATCTGAAGTGGCCCCCATGTTCTGACTTTGAGCCCTAACAGCTGTTCTTCTTTGGACAGACCTTTATGGCTGTTTTACAGTGCCTTACCTGTAAAGCCCGCATCAAACTGAGTGCTGATCTGCGAGTGAACTAAGCAAACCGGACCGTTGTGGCTGGATCGTCCGTTTATGGCATAACCTGCCTTTCTAGGCCCATCATCAGAGGCTGTTCAGGACTGCACACATGACACACGTGAAAGACACGCCCGTGGCATGTGATGGAATCACATTTTTTATTTTCCCAGGTGCTAAGAACCCCAACAGCATATGCATTAAATAAAAGCATTCTAAACCTTCCTAAGGAATCTCTCCCTCTCCACACTCCTCCAGGGAACAAAAGCCTTATTGGTGTTGTGGTGTTGTGGAATTACTGTTGAAATTGCTTTTTTTTATCGGGGAAGGGGAGAGAGTTGAAGCCATTTGTTTTTTCTTTCTTTCTTTACTTCTCTGTAGCATGTGCAGTATCATTGCAGTGATCCCAGTTGGTCTTCGGACTGAGATATCACTTAAGGGAGATGCTGGTATCTGAAATCCTATTCCACTGACAGCTTGACAAGCCTGTCTGTTATTATCCTCCAACCCTGTATGTAATTGAACATGTATATTTGGAGGAGGTAGGGCAGTCTACATTCCTCGGTTACTCTTTATTTCCTCCCCCCTACTGGGCTCACAAGCCTGATGCAGGTAAATGACAAACTGATAATAAAATGGCATCAGGATATGCTGCGGTTGCAGTATATAAGCTCTAAAGCAACCGATCACATGACACAGTTCCATGTGTGACCAGATGTACAAAGTGTACAAGAAAGGGTAGCAATGAGTTGCCAAGTTTTATAAAATAATTCAGTGTATGAGACTAACAAACCCTTGAAGGCATTAATGTGATGTGTTTATTCCAAACCTACAGTTTACTTTTTTATATCTACTCTTATAGCTGAGTATGAGTACTGAGGAAATATTGGTTTAACACATTTGTCAAGGGAACAGCTGCACTTCTTTCTCTATGAGAAACTGAATACAAAACCTTTTGTTCGTAAGTCCACAATCTCGGTCATTATGTTAATCTACTGCCATTTTTCAACCAGTGAGACTCCGTTTCCCAGAAGCCACTTCTTCATGTGCATTTTCATGGCTTGAACGGATGACCTTTACCTTGGCTCAGTCTGGTGCATTAGTAAGGTTAAAAGTGCTGCTGAATATTCAAATGAAACTCAAATGTCTGATTTGCTAAAAAGTGGAATAAAAGGTTGTAAAGTGGATCATAAGTTGATACTAATGAAAGGTGCCATAAGATCTCCAATATAATACGCACTTCATGCTGATCATTATAATGGTTGCTGCTCTTGGGAAGGAGCTTGATGTTGCTGCATAATTAAGTCATATTTTAATTATTACACATAATTTGTGCCAAAATAAATGACCTTCACTAAAAACCAAAAATGAAATCAAACAAACACTTTTTGCATTTACATTCATAAGTACTTCCAGTTTACAGATTCAAAGACACAGGATGAGCCAGAGGCAGTTATGCAGCTTTCCTCCATTTGAAAGCACTAACAGGTTACACTAATAAATGATTACAAAGACACAGCATCTCCCTGCTAATATTAGAAGTGCTATGACTGTGTGTGGATGAAGTCGGTGTGTGTTTGGCGTTTGTCTCTAACTCTGTGCTGCTTTCCGCCCTGGCCTTGCTCTGGGCCTGATTCACGCCCTGCCGCCTTGCTCTCCCGCTACTCCCGGCAGTAAATCTATTTGTTCAGGTCAAAGGTCGCTTCAACACCCAACAGCTGGATGGCATAAATATAGTCTGACACTCTCCCTCGGCCATGAGAGCTGAGGCGTCAATGGAGATGGTAGAGCAGGGGAATAGAGACTAGTTGTGTGTGTGTGTGTGTGTGTGTGTGTGTGTGTGTGTGTGTGGGGAGGGCAATCCATTTTATTGCAAACCCTCATTGTTTCTGGTACTTCAAACTTAAGTAGAACATTGGGTAGAGTTCTGCGATTTTTCTCAAGATAGCAAACAAACTGGCCTGCCAGTGCCTCCTCAGCGCCCTGAGCGGGTTTCATGCCTGAGTGCATCTGTGCGATGTCTGCGATGAAGAATAAAGCAAGCGCTTGCAGAATTATGACTGAAGGATGCGAGGGTATTTTAATTAATGACTAAGCGGAGAAAAATAGGCATCCTGTCAGAACCATAGCGTTGTGCTTAAGCGGTTCTGTCTTCTGGCATCTTGACACGAGTTGAGCGTATTTGCAGAGATTTTTAAGGGCTTTTTAGGAGCTTTGTAGAACATGCCTGAGAATGCACTAGGTTCTTAGTGAGGAAGGCATGTACTTATCTCGCACGTTTCAGAGGTCATTTGGAGGCTCGCAAGGGTCAGAGGTTACATTTATAATAACAGGTTTTAGTGCCATTGCATACATATTACAACAACAATTAGTTTTCTGCATTAGCGCATCCCCCTGGGGGGAGCAGTGGCCAACCACATGTGGCACCAGCACTGATTGTCTTTCTGAAGGACACACCTGGCACCTAGGCTGGGATTGAAACCAGGAGACTTCTGCATGCCAACCTGGTGCTGTACCCATCAAGCCACCAGGCTGCTCTTTTGAGCCCTACTCTGCTATTTCTAAAGTGTACCACATGTCAGCATGCAAATATCATTCAGATGCAAGTCCAATGTCGAGTCAACTCTTTATTAATGCTAATTTTTCTTTCATTACAAAGTTATGATTATAAACCCAGGATTATCTCTATCTTCTCAAAGGGCTTACGTATATACTCAGACACAGAAGGACTGGTAGGTTAGAAGGTCCTTTCACTACTCACTATGTAATGGTAGAAGTTAGGGTGCGGCCCTGTCAGTGTCGGGAAGAGAGACCCCCAGGGTATCTCTACAGGTGGAGCTGGACCAGGTGACATTGCGGAGTATTGCAGCAGCTTGTGCGGGAGCTCTGCTCGTGTCAGGTCCCTCTTTGTGATCAGGATGTGCAGGGCTGAGTTCATATTCTACAGCCACCTGTATACACTGTTAGGAGAGCTAGTGTGCAGCCATCACCCTGGAGCAGGTTGAAAATAAACAGAATAAACAGTGTCTATAAGTAGAAAGGTTGAAGGCAGGTTTAACTTTGCTGAAAGCGATTTCATCAAGCAGGGAAAGTAAAAAAAAAAAAAAAAAAGCATACGCCACCAGATAAACCGCTTTAACAAATTACCTCTCGGGTGGCAATCCATACTGAGAAATAAACTGATAGATCGGTGGGGCAGAGGAGAGAGAAGGAGAGTGCGTAGGAGGACGCTGGACCGAGATGCTCCAAACGGCGGTTCAGATGGGATGGCGGTGACAGCACCCTCAAGCGACCTCCCGACGCCGCCCGGACGTGACTGCTCATAACCGCTCGCCTGGCACCGCTCTCCTTTACTCAGCGCTTTCCTTTAATCTCGTCTTTCGTTATCATTTCTTTGATTACTTATGGATGGATTTGGGTAAGTGGGGGCCAGGTTTAGGTGGGCTTTGGTCCAGGGAAGCAGGGTGGGGGGAGCAGAAAAGCAGGCTTCCAGTATCGTTTCCTCTAATCAATGTGTGCATGTTAAAAAAGCCACTTAAACCCTAGTTAAAAAAGAGAGGGAGACAGAGTGAGTACAAATTAACATAAACGGGAACAGATGGTCATCATGTATAGAGAGGGTCACGCATTAAAAGGCATTTGTACCTGAATGAAGGCAGCTTTCATGGATGAAGCGGGTGCTCCAAGTGCCCAGCTGGTCCGCAGTAATAACCCGGCCTGATTGCCTTTAACGGAATTTGTGTCGGAGCTGAAAAGCCAGCTCGCAGAACACAGGTGGACACAGGCTGAGTGCCCGGTAATAGCCTTGGAAATGCATTAGCATTTAGCCCACAAGCGCACCGATCCCGGCAATCAAGCCGAAACAAAAGAGCGGTCATGCTTTTATGAGCAGTGGAAGCGCGAGCGCACGGACCCGTGCACTTTGGACACGTCCGCGAGAGCTCGAGAAGGGCACTCGGAGACGGACGCTGCTGCAAAATGAAAGGCTTAATCCAAACCAAAAGTCCCATGCGTGTGATCGCTTGATGTAAAAGAATGGTTTACGTCCATGTGTAGAATTTGTGATGTAACAGGAATTTCATGAAAAACTAAGCTGGAAGATGGAAATGATTGACAGCTCAACCATTTTCTGCAGTCAAAGCGTTTTTTTGCGGTTATTTTTACACTTATAAGATGAGCCAGTCACCGTGGATGTTAATGTAAAGTACTTTTTAATATGCCTGTTTGATCTTTTTGCACACTAAGTATAAATGTTATTTTTGTTTATTTTTACTCGCGTTTACACACCCAAGCACACACACCTGCAGTCATATTGCTGTGATTCCCATCTTCACATATGAGTTGTCTAAAAATGTCATGGGCTTAGTGTTATGAGATTTTAATAAGTCAGAACTTTTCTACGTAGAGAAATGTTGTCTTATACAAATGTTGCAAGGCTAGTACCAATTTAAGATTCAGCCATTCTCTGGAATTGTCCTGAAACCTCAAAATTTTGAATCTATTTAAAATAGAAAGAGGTTCAGATATATAGAGTTATATAATAAAGTCCAGGTAGTCAGTTCTGAACATATCCTCCCTGATAAGAAGACTGGGAGAGAATTTCCTCCTATGTAGCAAATTGCCCTGTACTACACGAATCGGAAGATAACATAAACAACTGTACTTTATATTCATGAGAATATGGGAAAATGATCTTATGGTAGTAATTGTATGATACAGCCAGAGAATGAGTAGATCCAGGAGAAAATGATCACACGTTGCTGCCTGAAATGGCAGAGTCCTTCTTAATTTTGTCTTTTTATAGCAGTAAAGTTCTGACCTCGAGCTGCAGCTTCTCCTGGCCATCGACTTGTTCGTGCTCTGGCAGATCTGTCCCAGCTCTGAGATGCAGAGTGGGATCAGGACACAGAGGGCAAGGAGCGATCCAGAGTGAGGCAGCCACCCTCGGTTTAGCAGCTGTCCTGGTCTCACTGAGGCCCTGCTGTTGTACCCTTGAAAAGGTAAGACTAAATGCATTTATAAAGGACACGATAAAACTGAGCCAGAAATTTTTAAATCATGAAAACAGCAAACAGCAAAATGCAGACTGTCAATCTTTATTTAGACTCAGACAGGGCAAGACAGACTTCAGTGGAAAATACAGAGAATCACTGCAGACCTAATCCTGCATGCTAATATATACTCCATTCCCATTTTATGACATTCATGTTTATTTTAATAACACTCAGAAAAAACTAAATAAGAAGACAAATGGGCAGATTCACAGAGAAACTGATACTTCTGAAGTCTCCCCACCCCGCCTGTACCAGTTTAGAAACTATAACAAACATCTAAAATGCTAAAAGTCACCTGCATCCATTTTCGTTTTCCTGTATGCTTGTCGTTTGACCTGAGAAGGAGGAAATGAGGTAAAATTGCAGGCCGTCAGATGTTGTTCACCTGTCTGTCAGCGCTGCTAATCAGCAGCTCACGGCACAGATGCGCGTGAACAATGATTGAAATGGAAATGCCTCCGTGTTGCTTGATGGATGGTTTCCATGACATCCGCACGATGCTCTGCTTTCCTAATTTAAAAGCAACCCCTGCAACATCCGGACCAGCCGCCTCCACCCACCTCCCCGCCATCCGACTGGCTCACCCCCCCACCCCCACACATCTGAAAATAAAAACTCAGAGACGAGAACTTCAAACGAAGTCACTGAGTACGTGTCACTCCGGCATACGTTTTTGTTTATTCTGAGTGATTTGAAAATGAATCAGATTTGAAAATATATTGTTTTTTTGTCATTCAATCATTTGCTGTAAAACTACTCGTCGTGTATCTATGGGAAAAAAAATAGCAACAACAACAATTAAACTAAAAGGTGTAACTACATGTGTGTGTAAAGCCTTGTAGTCCTAGCAGAAACCATTATTCTTGTCCATGTGGAATGGTATGTTCTTTACCACATATACAACCCATGTGTACAAGTGAGCTTGCTTCAGCTGGCATTGTGATTCATTCCAATTTGTGTCTACCAAACCTCCTGCCACACACACACACACACACACACACACGCACACACACACACACATATATATATATATATATATATATATATATATATATATAAACACACAATATATATATAGAGACACAATCAGAAAAAAATGACATAAAGAGAACAAAAAATAAAGAGCTAT
>JABJVR010038539.1:0-32484 GCA_025773905.1 Chitala chitala
GGGAATAAGAGGAAATAAACACCAGGTTACAACACCAATATAATTAACATAACCCACATGAGGAATGAGGAGACAGAAAAGTGTAGGAAGGCACAGAATTGGGAAAAAACAAGCAAGTGCATGGCATGACAATTTATAATACACAGGAACAGAACAGAGCAATCAAGTTTACCAGATTAAGTTATTATTATTATTATTATTAATTGTGCTTTTAAATAACATCTGGCACCTGATGTACTTCTTAATTTTGTATAATTTTCCCTGAAAAAAATAACATTTTAACAGGTCATTACCATCACAATTTAATTTCAAATTTGTGACCAGTATCTCTCATAATTTTGTGTTAAGTAAAATCATGCTATGAAAAATGAGGGGACAGAAGGTTTCACCCCCAAATATCAAATCAAACACCTTATAACTCACTGTCATCTCAGTTTCCTTTAACCACAGTTTCACACATTTGCTGACATTTTAACAAGAAGACTTTCTTTAAATTTCTTGCTGCTTTTTTCTGTCAGTACATAATACGTCCTTTGTAATTGTAACATAAATACTGTCGAGTCCCGCCTACATGTTCCACACCTGAAGCGCAGTCACCAGCGTGTCTTTCATATGTTCTTCTTTCCTTCTTCATTCACATTTACAGCTTTCCAGAATATTTTTAGCAACAATGACATTAAATTACACCTACATAATAAAACAGTGTAACTGAACTGTGAGTGATGCTTAAATATGCTGTTTTGTATGTCTTCACAGACCATAATGTTCAGTTGTGTTACATTTTAAAACATAAATGTAATGGAATAGAATTGTGTATAAGCATTTTGAAATTGAAAACATCCATTTTGGAGACATATAAAAGCAGAAATGTCACAATTTCTTCATTGAAATGGAAACATAAAGGCAAAGTTACATTGCCTTTGACAAGAGAATTGGCTAAATGGAGATGGATATGGAGATGTTCAAGCATCTCCAACCAACACATCATATATCAGTCATGTCAAAAAGTGAAATGGCTCAACTCGTTTACTTTGCTTCCCCATTCAGTACTATTGTGTACTGGTTCTGCAGTTCAGAACAGATGATTTGATGCCTTTCGTCTTTCAACCATCGCTTTCTCTTCCGGGGCTTTCTATGGTTTCCTGGAAAGGTCTGGAAAAGCAGAATGTACTGCTGTTTCAACAGAATTTGGCCTTTAATTCACAGCTTGAGGCTTGAAGAAATAGTGTTAAGAATAAGTTGCCATGGCAGCAGAATTGGTTTTCAGGTTGCAGGAAATATACAATGTCTGCCTGTTTGAATACCTCACACAGCATTTTATATGTGTGTCACAGTGTATTGCAGAATTTGTTGCTCGTTGAGAAGTGAGCAAAGATACTGCCTAAAATGCTAATTTGTCTCTGTTACATGACATGGAGCAAAAGTAAACGCAACATTCACTTGATATAATAATGCTATATACTATTAGTTATACAATATAACTAATATCCCTGTATATATGTGTAGGGATATCAGTTATATTAATTGTTTTTCAGCCTTTTTATAGCATGTACATCTGTCCTGTTCTGAGACATCTAGGGAAGAGAAACAGTATGAATTTACAATGGAAATATATTTAGGGAAATTTATGGATGAACACACTGAATAGGTTTTTGAATAATAATGAAGGGGTGCTGTGGCGGTAGTTTCATCATAATTAACAGCGAGGAGTGTGTGGAGTTGCAGCAACTGGAAAAAAAAAAGTGGACCTGCCAGGACGAGTACATTGAACAGAAATGCGGCTGGGCATTTCACAGCAGGAAGTAGCTGATGTTTCTCTGCAGAGCTGAACGCCTGATAGACTGCATTGTATTTGTACTGTGGATACAGCTGGAAGACCCAGACCGATCGACAGAGGATACGGAATTATACATAAAGCCAATTGCAAAATGGCTGTGCATATGCTTAGGATGTGTTTATAATTATTTGAAGTTTTTTTTTGTATAATTAATTAAAATTTATTTGTAGCTTTGTTGGACACAACGGCTCAGAGGTTAACACTGTTGCCTCATTCCTCCAGTACTCCGAGCTCAGATCTCACCTCTGGTCTGTTTGTGAGGAGTTTGCATGTTCTTTGGTTTCTGCCCGCAGTCTAAAGACATGCACTGTAGGCCGATTGGCGTAGGCTGATAGTGTATGATTTGGTGTGAGACTGTACCCTGTAGTGGGTTGGCACCCCATCCAGGGTGTCCCCTGCCTTGCTTCCTGGGATAGGCTCAAAGTCCCCCATGACCCTACACAGAATAAATGGTATGGAATGTAAATGAATGGATATTTGCAGTTTCCAAAGGCTGTGGTCAACATAAGCAGGGAAGAATTCTTAACATGCATCATGGTGAATGCCATGTAAGTCACTGAATCAATTGTGATGTAGGCAAATTTTAGAGATTTGTTACTTCTAGTTTAGGGAGTCCAAAATCACCATAGCTGGTATTTAATCAAATGGGAAGTACAGCCGTCATTTAACGTTAATGATAAAAATATGCAATGGTTACCATGTTCCGCACAGGTTTTGTGACATATTGTCTCATGAAGAAGTGAATGAAAACAGCTTAATTAAAGGGAGAAGTGGACGGCTCTGTCTTGGACTGATGCTCCTTTGCTTACATACTGGAAAACTGGAGTGTGTGTGTGTGTGAAGCTCAAGGAGTGACTGGCTGTTTGTTGCCAGCGAATCGTCTGCCGTGCGCCTTTTGCCAACTGAGCTCACTGGCATTTGTAGCTGGAGTACAGCCCACGCTGCTCACCAGGGAAACGCCTGTTAAATGTAATCATCCCATAATTACGTTAGGTTTCGTCCAAGTCTACATTAAATGCCAGGACTGGCTAATGGCTGTGATGGCTTCCTGTTTTGGACTCGCTCCCTGCAAGGATGGAGGGCCACTTTTGCAGCCAGCTGGCACATAAGTTGGCACCAGGAGCCTGAACCATGAGAGGTTCAGACAGGTGTGAGAGGGAGCCAGGTGAGGAGATGCTGCAGTATTAATGCTAATTAACACCTGTCCTCACTGTTGCATCTTGCTGCACATAGAAACACCTTGTTCAAAATGGCACTGGGCAGTGAGAAATGCAGTAGAAAGGCTCACTGCTGTCCCGTAGACCAGCCTTCAGCACATCACTGAGGGCAGGAGAGGCAAGGCCAGTCGGCTGTGACTAAGGGAATCACCATCACCCCCTGTGGAGGAAAGAAATCGGGCAGATTCAACACTTACCTCATGCTGTTCAGCCCATTTTGTATGTGCCTTTTTAAAAATACCTTTTCAGTAGCATCACACTGGCAGGTAAATGGCAGCGGGGGAGGATGGCCGCACAGATAAAACTGTGGAGTAGAGAGGACGAGTAGCAGAAGGGCAGAGAAGGGGGAGGCGAAAAGCAGAGACAGGAGGTGGTGAAGTCAAAGAGGGGGGAGCAAAGGGGTTGTGCAAGTGGGGAGAGATGTTTGAATTTTTAAAAACCCCCTGCTTTGTTTTCGGCATGTATCTTTAATACACCATCCATTTCCTGCTCGCTCAGCTCTGCCGCTGCAGCTCGCTCACTGGTTGTCAGGTCAGAAAAGATCACCAGTGTGATCACCAGTGTAACACATTTCAGTGTAACACATTTCATGCATTAAACTAATTTAAAAACATGTCTTGTCTGTTTTTAAATTAGCTTAATGCATGAAATTTACGTTACCGTATGTTGTCATTTTGAAGACCAGAAATATTATATTATTATTAGTGTTTCCAGTGTTTCATAATACTCAAGATATCATTTCTCTCTCATTGCACAGGAATAAACTATAAAATTAATGAGAAACATATAGACAGTGCACTACCTGTTTTAATCAGGTTTTGTTGTAAATCTATATATATAACACAATATTGAGACAGTGTCAGTGCTAATATCTTCAGTGCTCAGACTGAGTACCTTCTGTTATCACATTATGTGTTATATAACTACTGTTAGGTATTGATTTTTAACCAGTGTGAGAAAGTAATTTACTCTGTTTGTGAAACTTTCATCAAAATCGTTACTAAAAGGCTCAGCATACCCATATATTCAATACAGCAATCTATTAAAGCATGTTTGCCCACATATGTAGGTAAAAACACTGTGTTTTTCTTATGGGCTACAAAAACAGCTTTTAATTTCTCTATGGAAACCAATATTGGCATATCGATGTTGAAGGGAAGTGTGCTTATTTCAGGTCAGTACTACTAGAGGTGGTTCTACAAGCTAGAAAACCAAGATGTTAACTTTTTACACATGGATTTTGCATGCTGATTATTTTCTTGTTTAATAATGATCTTTTTATGTACTTCTCACCAGAGGTTACATTTACGTAGGTTTAAAATGTAAGAAACATTTTTTTTTGTTTTGTCCTGATATAAAAAACATACAACTAAATTTTATTTTTTTTATACTGGTCTCCAGAGTAAATTCACCACTAGGTATTTAACTCTCATCATGCCAGCAAAAGTTTATACACACAATTTTTTTAATTTACAATAACAGTTAAAATACAACAATGGTAAAAATACAGACATAAACATTTTTAAAGGACACAAATAATATATTACAATACAAGGATTTTCAAGATTTTGAAACATGCTCAAATAATATAACACAACAAACAACTGTTTGAAACGTGTTCTGAAAAATCCACTGCATCACCACATCCCGGCCTTTAAGATGTTAAAGGATCAGTCTGGCTGTGCCTTACAATAATAAACTGTGAAAAATGACCCTTTAATATTCCAAATGGCTAAAAACAAGTATTAAAAAGGAGATTTAAAACCTGTGAAGCAATAAAGGACATGCCCCACAAAAACCTCCAACACCCATGAAATGTGCACTCAGCCAGTAGTGCTCCACTGATATTTGTGGATGAAACAGCATCACCTTAAGAAACCGATGGAACCTACAGCTCAAGGAGGCCCTTCCACCTCTCCTTCACAGCATGGAAGCCCCACCAAGTGACATCCTGTTCAGTCCTAAAAGTTAGATCAGCACAGACCTTTGGCCACAAACCCCAGGTGCTCAAGTCTGTCCCTCTTTGGATGAGCACTGTCTTCACGTTCCAAAGGTTGTATTTGTTGACTCTGACAAGCAGCCACATCCGGGACAGGGAGGGAGGTCAAGCGCCCTGAGCTCAACACAAGCTGTGAATCTAACATCCTGCACAGGCTAGATGAGTTTGGGGCAGCCTGGGTGCCTGGTGAGCTTGTGCCTATACAGGACATCCCTGACCGGAAACTTGCAAAGAAACGCATTGCCAGTTCAGGTCCTGAAGCTGATCATCCAAGACCTTAGGCTGAACCCTGGTCATCTGTGCACAGGTCATCCTCCAGGCCCAAGCCAGCATGAGCTCCTCTCCACTCTAGCATGGCCTTGTACAGGACACGATGCATGGAGAGGTCCTCTGTTTGAAGGCCTGCTGGAAGAGACTTACTCCATCTCACCATATGGTCGAGGTCCTCTGGCAGCATCTTGGTCTAGGGGCAGGAATTTGACCAGCCACTGACTAACTGGTGCATGGGCCAGCATAGCCAAAACTGCAAAAAGTATTGATGGGAGAGCTCCAGGGGAGCAGTCAGACACACACAGAGCTGGGAAAAGTACAGGCAGTCGAGCTTAAGGGGGAAGTCAGGAACATCCCTGCCCCCCTTGCATCATCACTTCTTTACACAGGTATTCATACCTGCCTCCCCAGACGAGATTGAACATGTCTCTAGTGAGGCTGTGTCACATGTAGAGAGGCATGGGGTAAACATGGGTGAGGTAGAAGAGAGTAGGAAGAATATCTACATTAAGGGCTAACACCTTATTGATGAGGCACAAAGACCTGGCCTTCCACAGCCCCATCTTATGTCTTGCGATGGCCAAACGCTTCTCCCAGTTTACTCGGGCAGCACCTCCTGCTAAGAAGTAGATCCCCAGTACCTTTAAGGGACCATCCTTGAGGGTGAGACCTCTAGCCATGTCCCTTCTGGCCTTCCATCTGCCAAAGTACTTGACCAACGACTTGCTGAGGTTCAGCGCACCTCTAGAGACTACTCTGAACACCGGAACCAAGTCCATGTCATGGCCGAGCAACCGGTCCGAGCACACAAACAATGTGGTGTTGTCTGTGTACTGGGCCAGTTTCACCACCTTACTGTGACTTCCTGGCAGGAGGAAACCATCTGTTTTGGGATGGGCCCTGATGTCTTTCAGACCGATTGGAAGAAGAGGACGATGCGCTTCTCATTCTCATTGGCAAAGAGTAACCTGGTTTTAAACAGAAGAGCCACATCCAACTTGCAGAACCCTAACCCTCGCCTTAAGGGCCTGCACATGTTTGTGGTTAAAGTCGACCCCATTGTTATGGCGAATGTATTCTTTTGGCAGCTCATTCTCCAAGATACGGTTTTGTAAAGCCTACTGGCTTTACGTTGGCTGCAGTAGTGGATCACAAGAGCTTTAACTTTCTCTTTAACGCTCTCCCACCACACAGCCATGGACGGGTAGCACAGCCTTTACATGCCAAAAAATGTTCTCTGAAGAAAGACTGAAATGATCTCTCTTGTAATATCTCCAAGTTCAGCTTCCTGTAACCCCTACTGAAGATAAGGGCGTTAAAGGAAATTGTGGCCTCCAACAACATGTGGTTGGAGGACCACTGCACAGACAAAAAAGCTCTGTTAAAAACAACAGGGTGTGAAGCCAGGATGTAGTCCAGCCGGTTGCTGGCCCCATAACTGCTGTGCCACGTTAGTCCCGGATCTGTGGAGTTGCAAAATTTAAAACCGTTAGTTAGGTTGAAGCTGCGGATAAGATTTTGAAAATGATTAGTGTTGACATCCCCTTTGTTTTTCCGCTTCCTTTTACTAACCACTACTGGCAGGATCACATACTAATAGTGTATGCCCTTTTTCACATGACTGTGCTTCCTCACAATAAAATGCAGGATGCTGTAGTTCTTATCCTCCTTGCATTCCCCACCAGTCTCTGTCACAGAGTTGGTAAGGACAGCATGAAGTATAGCTGTAGGCTTTTCCCTCAGTACTGCCGGGTATGCTGGGAAAAGGGCAATTTTCAGTTAGATGAAAATGTGCCACGCTCTTTTCACGTGAAATTTTATTTCACAGTTTTTCAATCAGACCAGATGGGGGAAGGGGAGCAATGCCGAGTTTTTTTCTTTTATTGTTTGAAAAGGACATTATTTAATAAGCAGATCACACAGATCTATGGCGTGATTGACAGTGCTTAGGAGTCTCCTCCCATAGGGCAGAGCCATGAGCATTTTTCTCAACACGGTAATGTGAGTCTCCATCTTCAGTCACAGAAGAGCTGTTCCTCTGAGTGTTCATATTTTTACAGGAGAACATCAGAAATGTAGAATTACTCCACTTTGATGAAAGAAGGGGTTGCTTTTGTGAGTTGTGAGTTCCCTACCTTTATGAAGAAGAACCCTCTGGATCTGTGAGGTCTCCTGATTTTATCATGGAATATGTGCCCTTCCCTACATTTCTCAGAGAGCATCTGGGCTCAGGAGCAAACTTATTGAGTACTGAAGACCCCATCGTTTCCAGGAGGAACAGGTTGCATCTCAGCACACTGCATTGTGGGAGATTGAGAGGAGAAAGTCACAATAAAATAAATTTTACTGGCAGTTCTAAATTGACATTTCCTCATCTTGCTTTCTCCCTTTCAGTTTCAAAGAGTGATTGAAAAGTACTGAGTGTAGTGCTTGTTCTGAAGGACAGATCACAACATGCTTCCTCTTGCTGGAAGTGCTTTCACAAACATGTATGTCCTGCAGCTTCTGCATTGTTTTATACCTTATTTTCATGTGTTAGGCTCCTTTAAATTACCAGAACTCAAGTTGGCTAAAAAGAAACTAATTTGCATTTTCACATTCACACTTCCAGAACCTTATTTGCAACATGGACCGAACAACAAAAAAGGTTATTATTTTTGAATAAAAACAGACGCAGTGGAACAGGCCATTAGTGATCATGCAGACTTTGGTCTGGTTTTCTCTCTGCCATCCTCCTCTCTGAATGCACCTGTGTGTGCTCTTCTCCAGAGAGGCAGTCAATTATACACATCGCTGTAGCTACAAAACCCAACCACTGTTGTACAAAATATGGCAAGGATACTGTTGTTTTTCTGAGTGAAAAATATTTGAAAAGCTTTGTATTCTCTTGAACAATTAATGAAACATTTTTGGACTGTTACAAATAATGCACAATAAAAATGAGAAATAGCTGTAAGGTAATTTTAATATTACGGATATAATATCTGCTGGTGTTGGCTAAATCTGCTAGACTTTACTGTTTTCATTAAACATGTTCATGGCCACATGCAACCTGAATCACAGCATATGTGACCATCTGTTGGAAAACCCTGCCAAAGTGACAAAAATTAAAATGCAATATTTTTACATATTCTGATTTAGTTTGATAAAACCTACAATTCCTTAAAAAACATATGAATATTCCTATGCCTTGCTTATTCTTTACGAAAAAGCCCATGACTGGAATCACCATAATATTGACAGAATGGCCAACAAAAGTTTAGTAAAATTTTACGTGATATTCAGCACGTGAATTTTCTTTATAGTGTCCTATATCAAATTGAAACTCAGAATCCCTAATGTAAAGATCACTGCCATCTACATATATGTTCCATGTCACTTGCTGCAAGGGGCATGACTGCACCTTCACATTATACAACTTTATCTTTTCTCTAATGTCCGTAGAACATGTTTTCAGATGAATTCTTTCGAAGGGATATGCACGACAGTATGCTGGCATTATATACCTGTGTACAAGCTCATGTGCTCGTCCGCTTGTTCAGACAAAGGGAAACAGAGAACAGAGCGCACGTCATTATCTGCTAATTAAGCCGCCCACATTTGAAAATTAAACGTTACTTCCAGTCTCAGTGTCATGTGGTTTCCACCTCTAACAAACACTTGTATATTTTTGCATGTTGGAGGTGAGAGACTTTAGCGACTGAGACACAAAAGTGGAAGGTGTAGAGCTCTGCGTTGGGCTGAGAAAGCAGCTCAACATTACCTTCTAAATTTAAGCACTCGTGTAATGTGATCAGAGTTCTCCGTATGACTAAGGTGAGCTCCATGTTCACTGGTCTCACCTGTCTGCTGGTGGCAAAACTCAGTACCTCTAGCAGCACAGAAAAGCAGCCAGACTTAATGTACAACTGCGAAGATGTATAAACTCATGCACAAACTGAGACTATTTAAATTATTTATACTGGAATATAGTTTTAAAATGTGTGTCCAGAAGTACAATTGCTGCCAAAGGGGTAAGAGTGATTGATTACAGTTATAAATATATATTGAGCTAAATGATTTTTCTGATTACTAAATCACATAATTATGTATATGAAAGATTTGCATCACAATAGTTCTACTTAGTAAATGCATTGTTCTCACATGTAATATGTAGCACACTTACTGTTTAATTATTTTACTAATTTACTGTAGCACACAGATTTTATAATTTACTGTAGCACTCTGACTGTAATTTACTGTAGCACACTGACTGTAATTTACTGTAGCACTCTGACTGTGTAATTTATTGTAGCAATCTGACTGTGTAATTTACTGTAGTACAATGAAATTTTTTACTGTAGCACACTGACTGTGTAATTTTTTACTATAGCATGCAATCTGTGTATTGTAGTGTAGCATGCTGACTGTAATTTACTGTAGCACTCTGTGATTTACTGTAGCACTCTGTGATTTACTGTAGCACTCTGATCGTGTAATTTACTGCAGCACTCTGTATAACTATAGTGTACTGATTGTAACTGCAAACAGTGCAGTTGTGTGCACTTTCTTATTTTCACTGTGAATTATCAGATTGCACGCCAGGATGTTTCTAGAACACAATAAAGGAAATACATTGGAGTAGTTAAATTTGGTTTCTGTCCCCCCATTGTAATCAGTCCCCCATCTTAAAAGTCGTTAATTGATGAAATAGTGGAATATTTCGGCAGACAGTATCATGGCTTTTACTGGAGGAACCAGAGAAACATATTGAAAAAGACAAAAATCTGAGAGATCTGAACTTTGACCTGCTGATGTATTGTTTTACACTGAATGCAAGTGAATACATATGACAGTCATTCCATGGCTGCAAACTCTGAGAGATGTTAGAGATGGAGGAATGGATACTTTATTTTGGAGATGGAAGCAGAAGAGTATTTCTTGTCTTTCCAGTCATCTGCTTGCTTTTAAGTGACCCTTGTCATAAAAGACCATCTGTATGGCCAAACACAAAGCTCAGTGCTAACAAAGGATAATCTCAGAAGATGTGATTTTGCGTCCATCAAAGGGAGCAGTCAAGAAATGTACATGGATTTCTTTTTAAAGCTTTAGCTTTAATATGGAAAATATAATCCGCTTTTAAAGAAAGGGAAAACACATGGCAGTTTACACTGGATGTGTGACTAAAGGGGAAGCACTGGGAATAAAGAGGATATTGTGTTTACTCCTCCAGGTCCCACGGAGCAGAGTCCAAAGAATTTTCTCTGCAGCTAAATATATAAAAATCCATTAATCACGCAGTGGCACTTAAGGAGAGGCTGTGTGCAACTTTTAATGGGATCCATGTATGTGAGCCTTTTCTGTTACTCACTGCAAACACTGAGAAGCCTAAGATTTTGGAAAAGGTACAAAATGAAAAACGTTCACTGTTTTATTATACATTCATTTGATAATTGATGAGTGTTTTTACATGCCCAGGATACAACTTCTTAATTTTGTGCTCAGTGTCTTGCGACACAACATATTCATGTAGGTCACCTTGAAGAGGAAGCTTTTTGTGTGTGTGTGTGTGTGTGTGTGTGTGTGCGTGCACACAAGTAGTGTGTATGTGCATGTGTGTGGGTGTGTGTGGATGGGGGGGGGGTGGAAAATGTAGCAGGAGGGAGGAGGACGCATTTTACGCACCCTTCACAAACTCTCAGGCTCCCGTTATTTTCGCCTGAAAGGAGAGGATGACAGTCCTGGCTCATGACTGTGTGTGTGTCAGCGTGCTTTCCACACGGCACGCTAACCAGAGAGCTTGAGACCGGCATGCCAAGATGGCGCGGTGCTGCGCTGTGAGGACGAGCTCAGAACAGCATGGCTGCCCCAGGCCCACTCTCCAGGCATCTCTGCCCTGTCTCGGAGGGCATCTCGCTTGCGAAATAAAAGCATTCTTGCATTGAATGTGCCGCTGAAAATGGTTTAGGGAAAATGCCGTGTCTGAGTCATCCTCTCCTGAGCTGGCCATTCAAATGCAAAGGCGCCTGTCAACTTAACGCGTCTTTCATCTGCTGATGTAAAAGCATTGGGCAGAGGCAGGCATCAGGAGATAAGGGAGACTGTTTACCTGTCCACTGAATGTGGGCCAGCACTGCTGTGAAATTCTTTTTATCGACTGGGAAAAAAAAGAGCTATTAGGGCTGTAATGTGTTTGATGTTTTCATAAGACGTGATTGAGCTGACCTCTGTCCACCTGTCCTCTGATATGTGCAGGTCACTGTCCTCGTCCTCTTGGCTCTCGCGTTCCTGGCCTGCATAGTGTTCCTGGTGGTGTACAAGGCCTTCACCTACGACCACAGCTGCCCGGACGGTTTCATCTACAAGGTCAGCACCTCTGCACAGGTCGGCCAGGAGATGATATTAGTAGTTTTGTTAGGGGACAGGGCACAGACCAGGCATTACATATGAAAAAAAGGCACATTTGCTTTCTGTTTGTTATGGATTCCTCTAAGGCCAAAGTTCTGCCAAAAAACATCATATGATAAACAGATGAGGAAAGGAACCGAGTGTAATTTAGGAGGGAGTCTGTGTATTATAGCAGGAGTTGTGGGAGCATGAAAACTCTTTGTCTGATTCATTTCCATTGAAAATTTTGATGTGATCCATTGTTCTTTGAGCAGCAGCTGCATTTCGCTGTGTAGCCTCTAAGTTTAATTAGCCTCTCATCTCCCCTAGCTATCTCTCCTCGTTGTTTCTTCTTACCAGTAATTTTTAAAATATTTACTCAGTCAAGACCGTGATACTACTTCAATACTGCATTTGAATGGGGCATTAGTGTTTCTTAATTATTATACCATCCATCCGTGCAGTACTCAACCATTTATCCTGTACGGGGTCTCAGTTTCTTGTTTGTGAAAATATATATTAATACTGTATTGTGGAGGTATAATAACCTTGTCTGTGTACAACAAAACGACACATACTCTAGCTAAATACTAGGCTACATCTGTCATTGTGACTCCCATAGCTCACAGCAGTCCAAGGTCTTTCAGACACTAGACAAAGCGCTGACTTTCAAAGAGACGCAGATGTCTTCCTATTAGACCCGTTGGCGGCATGCGCTGCATGCTGTGTTGCCGTTACATCGGTTGCAGGTAACGTTGCATTGCATTGTGCCCACAGCACAAGCGCTGTATCCCTGCGTCGCTGGAGGCGTACTATACAGCCCAGGAGTCCAGCTCCCGGGGACGCTTCTACACAGTCATCAGCCACTACAGCATGGCCAAGCAGACAACCTCCCGCTCCGCCTCCTCCTGGCAGCCTGTAGGCTCCGCCCATCGTGAGCCCAAGCCCCCCAGCCCCGAAGGCCACTGAGCTGCTTCTCCAAGGGCCGGCTTTTTCGTGGAGAATGAAAGGAAGGATACCGCCAGGAGGCCATGCCCCATCTTCACAACCTGTCCTGTTTTCCCTCTTTTAATTTCGGTCTTTTATTTCCTGTTATCGATGTTTTGTATTCGGTATTAAACAAAAGCGTGTTTGTAAAAAGGCATGACTTAATGTTAGTGAAGTTGTACATGTGTATGACACCTTAAACTTCCTTTTGGATACACACCAGTTTGTCTGCCATCTGTCAGTTTGGCGTTTCCTAATGTGACAAAAGGCATGCACTTCTGAATCAAAAAAGGACAGATTCCATCTTAGGAGTGATTATATTGTTGCTCTTAGTTTTCAATGGCTGTGAATGGCTTTTTGGTTGAAAATAGAAAGACTCTACACAATGAAAAGCTTCTCCAGACTCTTATATTTGTGAAAACAAGCTTTTACAGCTTTAAATATAATTGCTTTATTACCATTTTGAAGAATTAAAGTCATAGAATTAGAATCAATAACCCATTTCACATATATAAAAATTATATGACGAAAATGTTTTCATCAAAAGAATTCACATAATTTATTTGTATTCATTCACCCAGTTAGTGACACTGATTGAAGAATCAGCAAAATAGTTAAAACCATCGCTAAGAGAACCATTCTTGTTTTATATGTTACTGAATAAAATTTTAATTAACAGCAAGAAAGGTGAGAAATCTTGAAAATGTTTAAAGTGTTTTTTGTATATTCAGTGATAACTGGCCATTATGTAACCCTGTTTTTATGTACAGCATTACCTTCTGCTTAAACAATGTTATTTAGAACAGATGTTTCTGTGTATAAATTGCCAGTGGACGTGAGAACACATGAAAACCTGATGCGACTTCGCAGCTAACGTTAGTGTAATGTTTCCTGACGCAGTGTAGTGTGCTCCTTCATTCCCCAAAGAAGCACACTCTGGCCATTCAGTTGCCAGCAGGTACTGTGAAATAGTTTGCCTTCTTGAGACACGACAGACAAAATGTTGTTTTCCCCAGGACTTTAAAAAGTGAAACATTATATCATGATAACAGTGAGTAAATTGTCTTTGCTTACCTTCCACCTTTTCTGATGCTCAACCTCTTTTTACTACACTTGCTCTGATCAAAATCTGTATTGATCTGAACCAATGAAATTCTGCAGCAGTGTTTCACTTTTTTCATTGTTATAAAAGACTAAAATGACTGTGGTTTAGGTTAATATTCAGCCAGGTTACATGTACTCCCCCTGTGCTCTTTTTAGTTCTCTGGTTACAAATAAAAAAGCTGTATCCAGCCTACTTTATCACATGTGGCTTGTAATTGAAAAGTCCAGTATTTCATTTAATAGTTTCCTATTTTATTTGTGAGTGTGTATGTGTGTGTGTGCGTGTGTATATGTCCATACTACCAGTGGGGAATGAAGAAAGATTTCTGTGCTTTCTATAATAATAATTAATATACAATGCAATTGTAATAACGGATTAATATAAAAATATAAGAAAAAATAACTATAAAATATCTCACCTGAAATGAGAAATAGAAATATTTAATCATGCAATCCTTTTAGAGATGGTAAGCTGGCTGTGAACTTTTGTCAGGACAGGAGCTGTGATTCAGTGCCAGACAGGCTCTGCAGTGCCCTTGGGCGAACTACTTCCCCCGAATTGTTTTAGTGAAAGAACATGCAGTATAAAAGAGTAGGCAGATAAAAGAACCAGCTATGCAGCCAAATGGAAATCAGCCTGCACACTTGCTTTTGTATGAATTAACTTAGTTTTATCACTTGGAGGACATGCCTTCAAAGTACACTGTGGCTGCTTTTCCAACAGGGACCACTAAAATAAAACGGCACGTAATTACCGTGGCAAGACAAACCTCATATCAATCATCAGGCTGCTTCATTTTTTTATCCTTTATTTTATGACCCACTAAAATGACTAACCCCACAAATCATGTATTAGCATTGATTAACAGGATGATCCTTGCAAACTCTTACTCCAAAGCGATTTGGTGAAATTACTTTTTTTTTGGCTTGGTAAATACTGTTAGATTTCATTGTCTTTGCACAAAGGAAAGGTTTCATTTGAGGTTTGAAATGACGGCCACGACGACGCCATCGGTAAATTTCAGACAAACAACGAAGTTCCTCAGACCGGAGAACTAAATAAATGCTTTTCTTTACTCTGCGTGACATCACCGTCTGCAGTGTTGAAATCCAATTTCTGCTGCAGTCTCATCCAGTTTATGAATTGTTTTAAGGGAAATCATTGTTCTCTTTAAGGTGGAAACCAATTTGTTCTTGATGTAGTTTGATGTTAAAAACTACAGATCAGTCTTAGTTTCAATTACTAGCCAATGTGCTCTAGCAGAACATTTTAGACCTATTCAGTCATTGTTAAAATCTGCTTATACAAATTATTAAGTATCCTGCATCATCTCACATTGCCCTCATGTCTCGTGAACTAAAAACTCCATATATTTGGTAACACATTTATATACATTACTGGAATATATAAACAGAAAACATATAGAACATATACAGCCATGATGACTTGAAATCACTGTTGAGTTGCAGTGAGACCCCCTTCAGTGAACCTGTGTTGGGCGACTGATTGGTTCATAAATAATTTATTCTAAAATTATGAAATGAAAGTCCCGTTTATTGTCCCTTTGTTCCTGTTCCAGTCCAGGAAACTGTGTTCTGATAGCCCAGGCATTTCACAGATAAAATTAGCAGCTCTAACTCTGTGTGTATGTGTGTGTGTGTGCCTCGTGCTTATGGTCACACAGGCGCGACTGAGCCACACAAGGGCCTGCTATGTCCTTAATGCAGTGGAATGTCGTAGTACTCTGATTTATTATAAACATTTTACTTAGAAGTAAAAGATACTTCTACTTGAAGCTTATCTAGTTCTGTTGTTTGACACAGAAAATAGTTTTTCTTTTCTGTTATATTAGTACCCTATATATCTTTTTGTTTTCTGTCACTAACAATGTAAAATGTAACTTTATATACACGCATTCAGTTAGATGCTTTGTTACTAGGGAAAGATAGCCTTTTAAAATGAATTATCACTAAAACCACTTTGCGAATAGGGCTGGACACCAAGGAAAAGAGTTCACTGCTTCTGCTTTAATCTTTACTTCTGAATTCTTATAAGTTGTCTTTAAAGCAATGTTTTAGGCTTAAATCTTAAAGTAGTACAAGTTCTACTGTTCAGTACATAGGCAACCAGTTAAGGAAAAAAACTCATGCTACCAGCGGGGAGCAGAATAATTTTACATGAAACAGAGTGCTGTTGTTTCACATCAACTTTAGTTTTCCACAATGTTAGCATTAAACATGGGGCCATTTGTAAGGATATCACACATCACACTATATACTCTATATTGGACACTGGAGGCTGTAGAGCTCCATAGATGTGTCTCTGATCTGTTTTATTTAACCAGTGGGCGAACCAGGTCCCTAGAAAAGATTCTGGTGTGACTAATTTAGTCATCACCTAAATCCACTGAACCAGTTATGGCTCCTGGTCGTTCTGCTGATAATCTCTTGCTGTTGTTCAGTGTTCAATTCCGTGTATGCAATATTTACACAATGAAAAACGGTCTAATTATTTATGAAACGTTCCTGGCCAGCACACTCGGACTTATTATTTTAGCAGCTTATTGGCTGCTCAAAATCATTTGGACAAATACTGTAACACGATGACTTCTCTTTTGCAAGTTTAGTTAAATATAGTTATTTTAATAGAATTCTTCAAAAGCTTTTTTAAAGGATTAATTCATGTCAAAGGTATTAGTTTATCAAGCCACACAGAAAATATGCACAAAAACACAGGCATAAATCCTCTTTCCTTTATTTCATTTGTAAACGTGACAAGAATTGTGGTTTTAAGAAAAGTGATGTACAGAACATACACAATGACACCTTCTGTCTATAATAAACCTGAAAAAGCTGCAAATTCCTCTCCTGGATCTACACGCACCTTCATTTTACGCAGTAGTGGCACAGCAGCAAACACATTGTCTTGCATTTTACAGCAATCCCATACACAAGCCGTTTGCTATTACTGAAATCAGAGTCCAACAGCCATCACCTCTTCATTCCGTATTCATGTGAACAGTAATGAACAGTTTCTGGCTCAAACTTATTCATTTTGTATGTTGAATGATTTCCCCAGTGACAATATTGTGGGGAGGAGATGTATGAAACTGCTGCTTTGCAGAATGGAAAACTGATAATAAGTGAATTATCATGCAAAAATAAAAGATACAGGTAAAATGTTCCAAGCTGAAAATGAACAAAGGTTACTGTATTTAGAGAGATGACCATCTTGAGCAACAGTAATACAAAATTGCAGTTCAAACCACAAGGACAGAAATATCCATTGAACCTAAATACCATGCAAAGGGAAAAGAGATACAGGGGGAAACCACTTACTCTCCAGGAAGTGAGACTGCAATCAGAAGCCAAAATCGGGACAGTAGCCCTACAGCTTCTAAGGTCATGCTTTTATATATATATAAAAGTGATGTACAGAACATACACAATGAACATATAACTATTCATAAAGCTATATAAGTTACAGTTAGTTTGTGTGTAATGAAAATCACAGAAACATAAATGGATTCAGTTGTGAAGAGCTGCATTTATTAAACCAGTAATCAAAGTAACCAGGCCCAACCAATACAATCCAGAAACCATTGTGGATTCACCGGGCAGAGAGTTCGATGGTAGGTGACTGCACTCCCAGGAGAGTCAACACCATAGCTTGCTGAGCACGCCTGGTGGTCGGACATCAAGGTAAACAGACTTGAGAAATCTAGCAAATGAACAAACATCGAACAAAAAATAGCCATTGCTCAGTCGATATATATCTTTAAACAATGACAGATTCTCGTTTTAATTAATGTTCCAATCTTGTTATGTTTATAAACAATCGGAACACAGACAATATGCAGTGTGCAGCCAATATGGTAATAAGCATTGAGTTCAATACAACATAATGTAATACAAACATTATTAAAAGTGTGAATGGTAGAAAGGGTGTTATGCTGATGATTTTAATTATGTTATGAGAAGTGCATGTGCAATTGTTTCAGAATTTTTTCAAAAAATCAGGAAGAGAACCTGAAACCTATCAGTCAAATTTTCCAGTAATTCTTTCAGTACAAATACATAATTTTAATAACTGTTTGTGCATCGCCCAATGTCTTTCATACACCTGGAATTTTATGCCATTTTCATCACAGTAAACATTTGTGCCCTTATGCTACAGGTGAGACATGACAGTGATGGATTTTAATTTTAAGTTTATAATATCAGAAACTTAAGTGGAAATTGGCAAAATGCCTTTTCTTTGTGTAATATCTAATGTTTTGCTGCCAGCTGTCCTGTAAATTCATTTATGCGGAAATGAAACTTTGCTGTGGCTACAAATCTTAAGGTGATTACAGGAATCATCTGACCATTTGAGATAAACAGTCCTTTGTTTTATGGTTGTTTCATTCCCCCCCCTCCATGTTGTGCACTTTTAATGGCTCTGAATGTGACCTGGTTACACTTCTACATCCTCTACATAACAATGATTTTCCACATGAATGGTATCATCTATTTTTAATTACAGACTCGAAGATAACCTTGACCTTTTTATCATGCTTTTTAATGACCATTAATTAAAAAGAATGTCCAATAGCATGTAAAATATATCATTGGTCATGATGCTGATACCTTTTTGCAGATTTTTTTTTCAACCCACAGCACTATACAATTTTATGAACCCGTGCACTAAGACTACAGAGATCTTTCTGTTCTCATTAATTTATCTGATTTACAAATTAACAGAGATGCGGCGAATACCTTACGTGTTCAGATCTTCGTTGTTGCAGTCACAGATGAGCCAGATTCCTAATGGATAACATGTAAATGGTATAACGTGAGCGCAGCTAGCCCGCTTGCAAACTGATTCCCCGTGAAACACTTGTCACATACCAGGTGTTGTCACGATTACTCCATCCGACACGGAAGGCAATCAGGAAAAGTGAGAGTCTAAGTGTACTGCAGTGAAATGGATCAAATAGCACATCAATAATTCATGCTTTCTGACAAGACATAAATAATTACAGCATAAAGCTTTTCCTTGGGGGAGGAAAGGTGAACTTTAAAGGGAAATGGGAATAATTTTCCACTGGTACGTTCAGGAGATAATGTAAATGCAACCTATTTAATATGTTTTATCAGTACAGTCAGCAGGAAAAAAAAAAAGTAAAAGCATGTAAATCCAGATAAAGAGACACTTGCTAAATTAAATATAAGATCTACTGATATTTTCACATAGTCGAAGCATCACTTCATGCATTTCTGCTGAGGAGCGTTTATCCTGGCAGCAGAAGAGGACCCTTCGCTTGGTTTTGTAGCACTGCAGTAGAATGTGCTTTTTCTAAGTGATTTAAGCATGTGTGAAATATGAGTCCTTTTTATTCGATTCCAAAAGAAAGCATTTCTCAAAGTGACCTTCCTCGTGTTCTTCTGCTTTGGTCTGAGTGTGTTCAGTGATGCAGTTCGTGCTAATTCGGGGCAGTGTTGCTGTTCGTATGAATAGGTTTGTGCCTTCCTGTTGGGCAATGACAGCTACTGGTAAAACATATTTAAAACAATGTATGAAACAATGTAAAAACAGTTCACAAGTAAATTGAGACTTCTGAAAAGGCAAATAAAGCCAGTGTATTTTTTTTCCATGTTTTCCCTGCCTGTGGTGGGTTGGCGGCCCGCCCAGGGTGTCCCCTGCCCTGCGCCCAGTGCATCCTGGGATGTGCTCCAGGCTTCCTGTGACCCTGAATTGGATAGATGGATGGATGGATGTTTTCCCTGCCAGCTGCATGCAAGCAGGACACTATTTATAAACGAGAGGTCACACATTATCATATTTGATATCCGTTTGAGATATAAAATTAACTGGATGTCACAATGAATCATTGGGTCTCTCTGCCCTTTCTAGTGCTTCACCAATGTCCCTAACAGCATCACTCACTGAGTATAAGTCACAGCATTCAGAATCTCTGCTCTCAAGCCGTTTCATGTTTTTGTCCATGACGACGGTGCAGGGGCGCCCGAATGACAGACAAAAGAGCTGAAGGTGAATAAAGCTCATGAAAACATTTCTGCCTGACATCTTCTCTCACTTGAAACCCGGATCCTTGTAATGAGCCCTCAGTTGCAAACCTTTGTAAGCCACAAAATTGAGGGGATGAAGATGCCACCATGCTTTCCTGCTTGCCATATGCCAAACATGATTTTGAAAGTAGTGAATGAGAATTTTAAAACTATGATTAAGTGAGAGGAACACAGGTCTCAAAATAGACTGTCAGATGAAATTTCCTAAAGTGCACACTTATCACACTTCTTCACAATCCTGAAGAGCTGTCTAGATTGCTGGTCAAAATAAATTCACATCCCTGGAGTTGCTAACAAATCTTGTCAACTATATATATCCATCCATCCATCCATCCTCTATACTGCTTGTCCAATTCAGGGTTGCGGGAAGCCTGGAGCCCATCCCAGGAGGCACAGGGCACATTTAACATGTTCAGTCTTCACATTGAGTACCTAGAATTTAAAAGAAATAACAGTAAACTTATGTAAAACAAAGGTGCTTTAAAGTTAAGATAAATGTAATTCTCATTTAATAAGTGTCGCTTTAAAGATGTTCCCTTGAGTCGACAAGGAATTGTCAAAGAATGAAATTTGAGACCAACTGCAGGTCGTGGATCTGCAGCTATGCCAATTGTGCACCTCCATTTACAATGAAAAGCAGTCACACAGGTTAAATATTTTAAGACTAAGAGGTCAATTTACTTTCAGGTGTTTAAAGATTTGAGCAGCTTTGTGCAACTCCTACTCACTGTCTACAACAAATATAAGAAACATGTGTGAGTTCCGTACACACTAAAAGCATTTAGTTTTGCCACTGTCATGTACAATGTGACGTGTTCTCATTAACAAGAACAAGTGCTTTTCCTACTCTGTGTTTATAACTTCATTATAGTTAAAATTTAAAACAAAAATTCAATGGTAGAGCTTGGAAGGTAATACCTGTGGATACGGGAGTCTGTAAGCGTGTGTGTGTGTGTATAATATATATATATATATATATATATATATATAAAATAAAAAATATGCGTATACATGTGTATGTATGTTATAATAACTAATATCAAACAGCGTTATACTGAAACTTTTCTGAAAAACTGTTAGCGTGTCACTTCTCTCTACATTTCCAGCGTCAGTTTAATTTACCAGATAATGCTTTCGGATTCACAAAAACGTCATATGGCTGGCTGGAATACATTTCATGACCTCCTGGAACAGCTCAATCCTAATGCCATACAAATGAAAAGATGAGGCTAGAACAGAATAACCCTTTCTCAGCAGTGGCACACTGGAGAAACCCTTCAAATCATTGTGAGGGCTCACACAAGCCCTACATATAAATGATATCTACAGCTAGAGGTGTAGTGCCATATTCTGGGCCCTGATTGGCTAATCCATTCCCCCACTATTCCCCCCTGTTGGACACCCCTGTCACAATACACTGCCATCTTCAGTAAGTTATAAATGTAGTAGGTCCAGTAATAACTGTCAATGCACTTTTAAGTAAAGAATGTTTTCGGTGTATCTGTTAATTGTGGCCTCATCTCTGTGTTGCCCCCCCCTCCTTACAGAGGCTGCCAGCTCTAACACGAGCAGCGTAGGAAGAAGAAATGTCAGTTTTCCTCTTTTTCATCTTTCCTTTTTGATTTTATTCATTTATTTTACCTTATCCAAATAGACCTAAAAGTTTACACAAATTTGTACTGTATGACATGCTAACAAAATATGGCGTGTGCAACACTACTTGATTCCCTGTTTAAACAAAAATTAGTTTTTTCCTAGCCCTTTTTTTTAAAAAAAAAAGGTAGCTAAGCTTAGCATGTCTTTTTAAAATTTTATTTCTTTCCCTTTCATAATTTTTAAAAACAACCAATGTAAACAATGAATTTCTGTTTAATAATTGGTTAAATATTCAATTCAATTTATTTTTATATAGTATCTTTCACAACAATGTGCCTCAAAGCGCTTTACACAGGAAATTGCAGATATTGAAGACGAAACCATAAGAATTAATAAAAATAAATGTAAATTCAGATCTATATTGCTTCAAATGTTTCCTTATGGTGGCACAGTGGCATGGTGGTTAGCACTGTCGCTGTGCACCTCCAGGCCTGGGGTTCAATTCCCACCTTGGGTCTGTGCGCGTGGAGTTTGCATGTTCTCCCTGTGCTTGGTGGGTTTTTTCTGGGTGCTCTGGTTTCCTTCCACAGTCCAAAAACATGCAGGTTGGGTTGATTGGTGTGTCCAAATTGCCTGTGGTGGGTTGGTGCCCTGCCCTGGGTGTGCCCTATGTGCTCTGGGATGGGCTCCAGGTTTCCCTGCAACCCTCACCAGGAATAAGCGGTTAAGATAATGGATGGAATATAATATTGGCTATAAATTTACTAAATATTTCTCATGTGCCAAAGAGAACATTTCTGTGTTTTTTAAAATCCTGTAACATTTTATTTCCACTGACACATCTGGAGCACTCAAGGTGTGTCAGTGGAGACACTTTGAGTGCCCTTGGGTGTGCAGTCATGATCTTTCTACTACTGCTCCACCTTTCTCAGAACGCACCTCCCTCCAGCTGGCTCTTAGAAAGCACATACATCCTTCAAAAGAATCAGAGTGACAAATGGAAGATTGCAGTTCATTTGAGCTTTGCATTCACCTAAAAAATTCAGTAATATTTGCACACAACATTGTTGGGCAGAGATGTGAAAACTATATGCATTGCATACTAATATTCCTCATTTAAATGGTAATGGAACATGCAGACAGCAGATGAACAGATTTTCCATTCGAATCCTGCGAGGACTGTCATTATCAGCAGGTGTTCTGATCACACTGCAGTGCATCCGCTTGGCGACCGGAATGTCACAGAGCAATATTCACCTTAGAATCAGGCTTACACGACATGTCAGTTGTGCTTATAGATACAGAATTAAAGGAATATCCATAAAATCAATTTTCAGATTGAGTTATACTCATTTTAAAATCTAGTAAGACCTCAGGCCAACATGTGATGTAAAATAAATTAGCTTTTCAGAGACCTTGGGGTTTTTAATGTCAGACCTGGTGTTATTGATTATATATTCGCAGATTAAATCTAGTATTTATGCAGCATTGCCTGAGGCTAAAACATTGCAGTACCATCGAGGCTTTGCAATAACTAAGCATTGTTTATGATGATCCACTAAAATAACACATATATTGGGAATTTATTTTAGAACTCTAACCCTATAGTAACAACTGCTAAATTCAGTCATAAATTAGCGAGGGGTTTGTAATAACAAGTACTGTAATGTTTTGCCAACCAGGCAAGGGAGGTGAGATCCAATGTGGAAAAGGGAGGCTATAATAAAGGTCAAAACACAGGCTAAGTAACAAGGGCTAGTATAAACACAGAAGATCCACATTCAGCAATCCACCAATACAAGCCAACACAATCTACAATAACAGGCCAGGAACACTCTGCAACAAGTACTTATGTTACAGAAGGAAAACAGGACACGGCTAGAGAATACAAATTACAATTAACACAGAGAGAACAAGATAACGAGGCACATGGAATGAGTGGACACTAGTGGACACTGAAGACACGACAGCTGCGGTGTCATGATTTGAAGAACGGAGTCACGGAGGCAGATGGCTGAGTCTATTAGCATAAGGGGTTTATTACACCAAACAGGGTTCAGGTACAGGTTACGGAACATTCGTATATACAGGGTCAAGGATTCTCAAAAACACTCACAGAGACCTACAACAGCTGGCAAAGGACTAAACACAGGAAAAGGTGTAAATAGAGAGGAGTAGGTGATGGGACACAGGTGATAGTGTTGATACAATTAATTTAGAAGCCTCAAGTGTAAAGGAATGTGCATGTGTAGGGGGAAAAGGAAGAAACAGCAGCACCTAGTGGCCAAAGACAGTCCCTACAGGTGCTGGGCGTGACATGTGGGACATAACAAGTACAAACAAAATGTTTGGCTGACTTTATGCAGACCTCTACAGTATTAAAAACTGCACAGGCTCACAGCACAGAGTGACACTGATGTACCTGACTGAGGATGGGAGGGCAGGGAATTATGATTTTTTTGGCAGTTAGACAAGGGAAATTTGACCAGCAAAATAAGTAAAAGCACATAGTATATTGTCTATGAGTCATTTAACACTGAAAGTCGTGAGTGCCAGCTGGCTCTCTAAATGGAAGGCAGCAGGACTTGCCTAGTTATCCAGATCTGATCACTGCTGACAGATGGAGACTCAGTAAAATGGTCTGGAGGTTGGAGCAGGTCAGCTGAAATAGGCGAATGGGAAAGACACCAGCATTTATATGGCACAGCAGCAGACACTGATAATGTGTTTTACACATGGTGCTGCATCAGCAGCAGGCAAACTCTTCCAGGTGACCTAGTTCTTTCACTAGATAACCCACTCTTTACACACAGCCCTCCCTTCAGCATCAGCATGCACAAATGTGACCTCATGCGTGTCAGACAGCCTGGGCATATCTAATTATTCTGCTGAGTCTTTAGCATTATGTACCGTTGAAACTCAATAATGAAGGGCATAACATTTTTTTATGATGACTGTCAGATTTATGTGGCTACCAGTGTTTCTATTATGTCCTAACCTCTCTTTGCAATTCTTCTCCACCCACATGTCTACTCTGTGCCCGTTTGGGTACCATCTGTGCGAGATGCTTTGTGCGAGTCACTGATATTGTGTTCCCCTCTGGATGAAGTCTTCACTCAAGGAATCCTGCATGTGTACAGAGATGTGCTCCTAAATCTTGAACACACAGAGTTCATATTGCCATGTACATTTATAGTCCTTGTATTAAAATTGTATTTTCTAATGTTAAGATCATGACCACCAAAAGAACTAGCTTGTGACAACCAAAAGAACTAGTGTCCCAGCCCCTTTCATCTGGGCCAATGGTTGGCACTTGAACACACTGCAAAGACTACATCCATCTAGCACACATGTTCTGCACCAGTGTGAGAAAAAACACAACAGTGTAGTGTAGTTTATTGCTTGCAATATGCTGTATACATGTGCATGTCTACATTTTCACTGTGCTAACAAAACTAAAACAAAATCTTTCCTCAGATCACGGTTAAACTTCTTATTATGCCAAAGGCAAAAGATACTTTCAAGAGTATACAACAACAAAGACATCCATCCACTGAATTGTCCAATTCAAGGTTGCAGAAAGTCTAGAGCCCAACCCAGAAAGCACAGGGCTTGGGATACCTTGGGCGGGGTGCCAATCCACCACAGGGCACCCGCACAAACACACACTATGGGCAATTTGCAAATGCCAATCAACCATGTCTTTGGACCATGGGAGGAAACCTGAGAACGTGGAGAAAACCCACCAAGAACATGCAAGCTCCACACACATAAACCTTAGGCGAAAGTCGAGCCCTGGAGTCAGAGGTGTGAGGCAACATGGTGGTACTAATCACCATGCCACCATGCCGCATACAACAAAAACAATTAGAATTAAAAGCAAAAATCACTGTTTGTAACATGGTCACATTAAATTCAACTATCTTGTAAAAGGGGGCTGACCACACTCACTGTTGACACCCCATTATTATTTTATATCTGAATATCATCTGTCACCCCTGAGTAACTGCATATAGTAGACATGTAAGTTTAGTAGTTTATAAATGGCTTCAGATTTACTTTGGTTGTTAATTCCACTGCTATGACTTTGCTTTATAGCTACTGATATCTGTACTGTGACTTAAGAAATGCAATCTCCAAAATTCTTGTTTGTCTTCTCGTGCACTGATTCCCTAAACTGAACAGCCAATCAGAGTGGTCTCTCTCACTGCTCAAGTCCACAGCTGATTCAACGTGTTGACCCAGCTGCAAAGCTGCCAAAAGGTGTCTGACTAGTGCCAATGGTGCGGGACACACCTCATCGATGGTCTGAGTGTTGCTTCCCATTCTAAATAAAGAGAGATCTGGTTTAATCTCACAGGCTTTTCTAAGGGTCCAAGTTCTGAGAGATCATCAAGAGCCATTAAATCATTCTGACATGTACCTAATAGAGAGATACTAGTTGAGCAGGGATGGAATGATATGTCAAGTTAAAATGAGGAGCACACTTTTCAGTTTGACACTTTGTAACCCCTCCACTCACTGTGCCACAGACCTTCAATATAGGGCTGACATACTTAGCCAGTGGTAGCTTTTGGACCATGAATCTGTTAATGCCATCAAAGAAGGTATCTATGCAATTGCAGGTGAAATCAATGGTTGTATTTAATTATAGTAAGCTTGGGTATTGAGCTGTTTCTTCACTATATTTTATGCTGCCAGCATAAAAGTAATTTAGCGTCTTCTCATGTTGTTGGCAATGTGGATTGCACCCAAATCCAGACTCAAATTAAGGAGATTTTGTAAACAGTAAATCTTTTCAGGACAAGCATGCTGCAAGTTATTACAGTTATGAAACCTTTAATTTTTTCTCATTTAAGTCCAACATAAATCCAAAATGTACCCTCTCAGATGAAATGTGACCACACTTGCCATTTTTCAAATGCTGAATCCAAATGATCAGGCTCTGTGCATGACTCCAGATTACTGTATTTAAAATTTATTTTATGTCACCAGCCAGAACAGGATTAGATACATCCTTTTACATGCAGTAATAACTGTAATAAACACACAGAAGCATCTCTACTTTTGATATAAAAATATGAGCTGATTTTGTTTGGAGAAAGGGTTTTACTTCTTTACAACATCTTAACCTGACTTCCTCACTTTGCACACCACACATATTTCATTACTGCTGTTTCTAGAACAAAGGTCAGGATTACACTGATCTTTAACTAGATTCAAGACTGAGTTTAATACCTTAAACCAAAGACCTGCAATGTTACTGTTGTATGTGTTGTGGTGCAGAACATCTGTCACCATCAGAAGAAGAAGGCAGCTCATGGCTGCTGATGACATAGTGGTCAGGCATAGTACTGCTGCCTATTATATGTGTATGGGTGAGTCTTTCAAATTTTTATGGCTTTACTCCTAGGTTATCACCTTCATTTTTATTCTGACTTCTCTATATACTGTGCATATTTTCAATAAAGTTAATGCCAACATGAGAATTGTGTGGGGAAGAGATAAATTTTTTGTTGACCGGTGTTGTAAGTGAAAAAAAATAGATTACTATTTAGCAGGCTAGGTCAATCCACAGTCAATCAATTAATACTGGATTTGTTAAATGGCATATGACATACAGACTTTATAATGAAGAAATGCCAATATAAAGAAAAGACAGCTATACATATAATGAGAGACTTATTAACCTAACCCAAAAGATGTCAATGCTTAAGACAGTCACTCTTCCCTAACTTTTCTCCAGAGTTAAAATACTACCATCAAAATGTCAAACATGCAGAATCACAATCACATACGGTTTGCTCAAAGGCAAAGGTACCAAAGGCATAAGCAAAGATCAGTTACAGAATTCTAGGTCAAAGTTCACAGGTCAACAATACAGCAACAATACAACTACAAACAACAATGTCAACACAGAATTCTAAACCTGTGGTCTGTGCTTTTTCTCTTTATAAATATGAAGACAATAAAATAGCAAGATGGGTTAAATAATTACTCTTTCATTTATTCTTACAATTTCAGCTACAATACTACAATTTTCTCATTTGAGACACTGACAAAAAAGGTGGATTACACCCTTAGTACGCACAGCAAGAACCCACATATAATTGTAATGGAAGAGCAAGAGCATGAAATATCAATGTTTTGCAAGTGAACAGAGCTCTTTTTGGCAACCAGATTACTTTCTTAGAGCACATTACAGCTCAAAATATTTTTGATATGTTATATAACAGAATCTGATATATTACAGAAAAATGCTTTACATCTGCATCTCTTGTAAATGCATCAATATGACAGTGTTGATATGTTAGATATACGACATACGCACCTAAAAATACCAAAGCCAGTGGGATTACTGCACAGATTGTTGAAACAGATTTACATTAATCCAGTTGCAGTGTTATCATTTTATTAATCAGAGCATCAAAATTCAAAAAGACAAGCTAAAAAAAAATTGTTGTCAAGAAACAAAGGCAGAGTTTCAAAGTTTCAAAGGAATCAGTCAAATGTAACAATTACATTTCCTGTAATTCTAGCCTTTCTCTCTTAAAGAATACATTTTGGGATGAGAATTTTCCATGTTCATGTATAAAATGTGTCAAAACAAAACAGATGAGTTCTTTGGTCTTAGGAACACACTGTTTCATCTAGAAAGAACATTTAGTACTGACACAGCTCAGCAGCATACTGTAGGTGGTACAGTGGTGTGGTGGTTAGCACTGTTACCTTGCACCTCCAGGCCTGCGGTTTAATTCCTGCCTTGGGTCTGTGTGTGTGGAGTTTGCATATTTCCCCTGTGCTTGGTGGGGTTTTCTCCAGTTTCCTCCCACAGTCCAAAAACATGCAGGTTAGGTTGATTGGTGTGTCCAGATTGCCTGTGGTGGGTTGGCACCACACCCTGGGTGTCCCCTGGGATGGGCTCCAGGCTTCACCAGGACTAAGCAGTTAAGAAAATGACTGACAGCTCAGTAGCCATTTTCAGATGCCCTGAAAATACAAGGACAAATCTTTTATTATTGCTATGATGTAGCCAGATAGCATAACTAGGGTAAGAAATGCAAAGCATATCTCATTATACATTTATGTTGATTTCAGGAATTTTCAACAAAGTCTGCACTTAAAAATATTCATAAAAAAGGCAGATTACATTCAAATTAAGTAATAGATTCCTGTTTATCAAAATACAAACAGTATTGCTTAAATAAAGCAATGCCTTCCTGTTTTTTAAAAACACATAAGACAATTAAGTTGATCATTTTCACATTAAATCCAAAAACACCGACTCACATTATGGTAAAGTGTTGTTGGGTTGTTCATTTCTGCCTATTTTGTGGACTGTGTGTAAACAAAATGTACGATAAGTTTGAAGTTCTGGACAAGATATGAACACAGCTGTAATGCCCATCACATTAATATATGTTAATGTATCAATGTAGTGATTAGAAAACAGCTTGTTAGCTACATATTATGTTAGGAAGCAACCTGAACTTTTGTAGACATTTACTCATTTGGCAGATGCTTTTATCCAAAGCAACTTACATTTCACATATGGGTTACACTGGTGGCTGGGCTGGGATTCGAACCAGGAAACTATATCCCAGCCTGATCTTCTACACATTGAGTCACCAGGCCTTAGACACTCAAGTCTAAATTAATGACCATTCAACAGCCACTGAAAACAGAGTATGGTATGAAAAAGACAAAGTTGGAGGACAGTGGCCCATAAGGTAGTCGGCCCACTTGCACTCTGCATGCATGCTCTACCCAGGCATCAGGAGTGCCAGGCACGCAAGGTGGAGGTGGGCTCCGATTTCATCCCCTAGTCCAAACACATGTATCGTAGGCTGATTGGTGTTTCCAGATTGACTATAATGTGTGACTGGGTGTGTGTTTGTGATTGTGCCCTGCGATGGATTAGCACCCCATCCAGGGTGTGTCCTCCTTGTGCCCTAGGCTTCCTGAGATAGGATCTAGTTTCCCCTGTGATCCTATGTAGGATAAGCAGTATGGGCAGTGGATGGATGTTCCCAGTACTTTAATATTTTTTTATTAACATACTATGTTGTTTCGTATGATAAATGACAAAAACCTGATGATTGAATCTAATAGGTTTGTTGGAGTTTTTTTTTATAAATTCAATCTAGTAAATTCAGTTTATTTGAATGTGGCTGTTTGCTTGGCTTTGTTTAACCTAAGCATTTATCTAATAATACACATAATTGTTATTAAAGTCATTTACAAAGAACCAGGTAGTCAAACAACTAGTTTTTTTGAGTGTGTACAATGGCAAGCTTGGACAAGTCACAGAAAATTAAAAATATACAGCCTAAAAATGCAGAGCCATTTTAGTGCAGTTTGGTTTCTTCCTATGTGTTATGCATTTCATTAAACAGGGCTTGTCTGTAGACCACTAAAAGTGGAGTTCTGTTTCTCCCAATGCATACATGAGTTTTGTCTCCCAGCCCAAAGGCGTGCAGGTGAGGTGGATTGGGAAATCTAAATAGCTCTGAGTGTGTGTGCCTTGTGATGTGGACACACCCTGCTCAGGGTGTGTCCAAGACTGCCTGGGATTGGCTCTAGACCCTGTGAAGAAAGAATAAGCAAAAGCCTCTCTGTTGTTTTACCACAACAGTAGAATTATAAAATATTGCATGGAAAGGAAGTCAATACTAGTTTTCCCATGGTTTTTATTAATTAATTTTTTATACATATTTGAATGCAGTTGATTAAAAGGTACTACACTGATCATTTAGGGTATGTTATTGCTTTGCAAAGAAAGCCTCAGAGAAACTCTTTCATCCAGTTAACATCAGTTATACAACCTCTGTAGACCAAAGAACAATATTTGACCTTTTCTACTCTACAGTTGAAAATCCTAGTAATTTCTAACAATGCGAAAATGTATTTTTATTTTCAGTTTTATTAAGTGTGTCTGCTAGTTTGCTTGGGGAATATCGACACAGAATCATACAAGCCTCAGAGCTACACTTACGTTTGAACACAGTGAAATCCATGTTCCACAATGTTTTTTCTTCCAAAGAGAGATCAGAACTGGAACCAGTGGCTGCTTTAAATCCAGTCTGTCGACACAGAAGGATGTTCGAGTAGCTTCTGCAGCAGAAGTTTTTTTTTAACACTGTTTGGAGAAGCTCTGTATTGATGTTAGCTACTCAGGCCTGAAGGAGCTGTTGCCAGAGCTGAATGAGGGATGTATTAGGTGCCACAGAAGACCGAGGACCTTGTCGCAGCTCCTGTATATGACATTGTCAGCTTCTTGCAGTCCTGTGAGGACAATTTAAAATACCTTGGCCTGCTGTTACAGTCTATACTATCTGGCCCGTTGTAAGGTGCTATCAGATATAGGGGAATCAAGTAAGTACATTATTGGTGAGAGAGTTGTTAGGGTCCAAATGGAGAAGGCAGTGGCCATTTTCAGTAACCGTACTCATATATTTAAGAAGAGGTTGAGATCTTTCTGGAGTGGAGTGAGCGCCGACCATCTTACACGTCCACAAAGGAGAGGTCACCCTGGCAGAACAAACAAAGAACTCACAATCAGCCAACGTCAAGCAGGCTGTGATAAAAGCTGTTACACAATGTACTTTTGAACCAAACTGACAAATCGGGGGTCATAGTTTGGGCCCAGGCAGTTGCAGAAGCAAGCATGGCAAAAAGAAGCTGGTGTCCTCCAGCAGCTGCTGGGTTTCTCCACGGAAGCCAGAATCAATTAACTGAGTAGTGGACTCTAACTAATGTTTTTCGCAGGTCAAGGACTTTGTGTTTGAAATGAGCCACTGGTTTTTATAAAAGCTTAATGTGACGGATGACGTCAGTCTCTCTTCACGAGATGCTCAGGCAGGCCGTTAACATTACAGCCTACTGCAGGTCTATAAAACAGAAACAGTATATTAGTCTGTGACCTACCCAGGTCCTTTCATCCTGATATCAACATACATGAAAGGAAAATGTACTGAGTGCCGATCCCCTACAGAAAATGTAAACTAAAATACACAGCACATTAACAACATGATCTCAGTGAGGCATAATTGAAATGCATGTCATATAATTCTGCTTATGCTAACCGTGTGCAGTAAATAAATAAATAAATAAATAAATAAATAAATAAAAGAGTCCCTGTAGGCAGGAGAATATTTACAAATTACTGCTGATTGAATACATTGTAAATGGAGCTTTATGGTAATAAATCTTCAACAGTGCATAAAGGCAAGGTAGGGACTGGGAATGTAAAATAAAAATGCTGCTGTAAATAACTAATTGGTATGGGACGTCATATATTTCTCAGATGTAAAAAGAAGTATCACTATTTTTCAATAGGGTGGGGTTTGTGCAGGAACTGCAGGAAATGTTCTGTTGAATCCTGTCATCACTTGCAGGAGAAAATTTAAACCATGTTTATTTCTGAAGTGTGCACTACAGGGACGTCCCTCTCAAGCTCTGGGAATGGAAATCCACTGAACAGCAGTGCAACTGGTCTTTCATAACAACACTAGTGTTCGAATCATCTTACACATCATTGGTTACATGCAAATAATAACAAATTATTTCATTGGTTATACATTACTACCAGGCAAAATAGATTAATTGAAGTTATTCAGAAAGATTGGTTGTTTCCTGCTGTTAAGCAGAATACTTACGTACCTGTTCATAGGATCAGCACAGCAGCAGCTGTGTAAATTGGTTTTACATCTGAATCTGTGGGCAAGGTGTCATCTGTGTGAGTCTGAACCTGCTTCAAGTTGTTGATTAAATGATTCAAAGGACCATTTAGTTCTGTGCTCTTTCTTCTTCTTCTTCTTCTTCTTTTGGTTGCTCCATCTAGGGGTCGCCACAGCAGATTATCTTTTTCCATACAGCTTCCTCTCTCACTCCAACCTCTCTCATGTCCTCCATCACTACATCCATGAACCTCCTCTTTGGCCTTCCTCTTCTCCTCAAGTCTGGCAGCTCCATCCTCAGCGTTCTTTTCCCTATATACTCTGTATCCCTCCTCTGCACGTGTCCAAACCATCTAA